>QODF01000193.1:1105036-1168098 GCA_024372805.1 Oostethus manadensis | reverse complement strand
TGTCATGTCATGATGTGATATCATGATGTGATATTATGTCATATCATCATATGATATTGTGTCATATCATCACATGACATTGTGTCATATGATACTGTATACTGTATATAATGTCATATGATACCATGTCATATCGTAATATCATGTCATATCATTACATTTTACGGTGTCATGTCATGATATGATATTATGTCATCATGATATGAGGATGTGTCATGTCATGATGTGATATCGTGTCTTCTTATGATATGATATCGTGTCATATCATGAGCTTGGCCCGGCTTAATCTGTTGAGCGTTCGGGTCCAGAAATATCACAAGGTTGCCACGAGAATTTTGCACGTGGCAACCGTAACAAGTCTTGTCGAGTGCTAATCAGCGACTGCTACGGTAGCTTTGTTCACAGACGGCAGCCAGAAAAGGGATTTTTGGGAGAATCATAGAATCGTGTACCTAACCCGGAGGAAGGCCTCGGTGTAAAGGTGCTTTTTGTTTTCCGGGGAGCTAAAGACCCACCTCACAGCCACCGCTGTCGGCCAAATTCTCCAGTGCTGATGCTTTTCTATCCAATGCTTCTTTAGCGTTTCCTGCTAAGCGTTGGCACGTAACCCAGGGGCGTCCAAACTTTAGCATTTTTACATTTTGTCAAACCCACCGGTGTAGATATGCAAAGAGCTTTTCTATATTTAAGGAAAAAAGGCTCGTCTTATGGCTGACAAAGCATTTCTTCTCGTCGCCTTTTTCTTACGCTATCACGTCCTTGTTCCCATAACTTGTTGCCTTGATTAGCGTTTACCCCGAAACCATTTAGCTAAAGTTGAAAATGTATTCTTTCTCTTTCTCGCCCAAAAACGACACATTTCAGTCTTTGTTATTTCACTTGTATGCTACTTTTCCTTTTGACCTCGTTATCCTAACTCTGCATATTTACTGTCAAAAATGACTGCTATTTTTTACCATTTCTTAAAATAGAATTTTTAGAACTTTGGACGCCACTGACGTAACTGCTGGAGGGGATGCAACTGAGTAGGTCTGGAGAAAAAGTGTTTTGGCCAAGAGGAGAAGTATGCAGATTTACTGTGTGCACAATTTACTATTAATGCAGTTTTTTATTTGAAAAAATGCGCCCACCGGGCTCCGATATCATTCAAAAAGCCCCCGAATGAGCAGGATAGAACCCCTTTAAGGAGAGAGTGGTTCCGTTTGCATAATTTCCTAGACAAGATCAATTTCCGAGATGCCAGCTTCTGAATTTTATTGCCCACGCCCCCAAAATGCCTGAACAAAGTTGATGCTGAGCGCTTTTGCGGCGCATCACGGGCGGCTGCTGCTGAGCAAGCATTAGAAAGGTCTCTCGGACAGAACGCAATCCCGATGATAAACACGCCGTGTGTTGGATTTCATTACGTGACTCATGGCGTTGGCACTCAAAGAAGGGGCCGGCATGTTGAAGCGCCGCCGATGACGAAGTCGCCGCTTCAGCCTAGAAGGGGGAGAGCCAAAAAACAAAAGGAAGGCGGAGTCGTTTGATGAGCTTGGGTATCGATCCTCCCACGTGGGCTGGCGTCAAAGCAGTCGGCGAGAGACGGACTTTTATGAAGCGGGGATCGCGGCCTCGGGCCTCCCCGTCCACACGTCCTGCTCGGCGAGGAGGAAGCGTGGCCCCCGCGGCTGGCGTCTGTTCCCGGTTTGCCGGAATGTTGGACTTTCCTTCTTGCCGGGGAGCGTCACCGCTGCTGATGACGAGCGGCCCCGCCTCTTTGGGATTAACAAGCCCTGAGACGTGGAGGCAGAAATGCAGGATGTGCAGATTCAGCTGCCCGTCCGCCACGGGGAGCTAAATATAACCTTCCTGGCCGCTGCGAGGGGCGCGTCCTTCACAAAGTTTACTGTCAGCCTTTAATTGTACACTGAAGACGCTCATGTGGACAGAACGAAAACGGTCCGTTTATGTTGATACTGATAACTTTGTTGTGAAATCACAACTTCAAAACCGTGACTTCCTGTTCAGTGCAAAGTAAGCTTCAAAATAAAAAGACGGCAGAATCATCCTGGATCCTACACCCATTTATGATTTTTTTAGCTTTCTAGGCGCCGGAAAAAATATTTGTGCATATAAGGAAGCTTTACAATCATCCATTTTTTGTCTCTCTTATTTGGTTCTGTGATCATTTGAATTTCCTTATCTATAAATGGAATGTTTTCAGCATCGAAAGCCTGCGTACAACCTTCTAAATATGGTTTTTACCATCACTAGAGCTCCCGAGACATGAAATAACACCCCTACGGTCACCGTTACGTTTATTTCACCCAATACTGTAGACATACTACTAGACGATGGGACATATTAGGCATAGTAAACCTCTTTATGACATTCTCAAGCTCCCATTTGGCGCCTGCGGGGGCATCCGCCGTTAATATTTCATGGCGCCTCATGTTCAGGCGGCCTCCTCCCCTACGGCGACGGCCATTGTTGCTCATTTATGGATGAGGTCGCCTGCGCGCCGCCAACAAAACGTCCGACTCGGCCCTCGGCGAGGCCTCGGAGGCGGCAAGTGCATCTCGCCGCCGCTCGGGCTCTTCATTGCGAAGATCTCATGTTGGAAAGGAGCAGCCGTGGTGAACGCAGCTAATTAATGATCAGGCTATTTGCGTGTGATCTCAGCTCTGCGGCTCCCCAGATGTCGAACCTTCAGAGATTAGGAAAGCTTTTACCGACACATGCATGCGCTCCGCGGGCGCACGCAGCAGCCTCTAATTGCTGCATTGCAGCCATTTAAGTCGGAAGAAGAGACGGTAGGACCCGTTTGTGTTGGCGATTGCGCCCATCAGACCGGCTGACTGGAATGATCGCAATCCAAATAAATCTTCATTCTGATTTCTGGCTTCACCGCAGAAGTTCTTTTTTTTAGATATTCTCCTAGCAAGCATCGTGACCTCGTGCAAAAACATCTCTAGTGGCATATCTAAGGCATAGGCGTCCAGACACATGCCTGATGTAAACAGGAATGCACCGGGTCTTGTTTTCACGTTTACATCTCCTGGCCGTCCTGTTTCGTTTTTGTTTGTTTTTTACTTTTTTTTTTTTTTTTGTAGAATGACTTGAAAATGTGACGACTTTCATTATTTTGTTGTTTTGATGTTTTATTTGTTTTATTTATTCAAATAATGTATTCATTGTATTATTTGTAATGTAATCTTAACATAAAATAACACAAAATGGTATTTACTATATATACAATAATATTGTTTCCTATTAAATGATTTATTTAGATTAGATATTATTTGAGATATAATAACTTTCATTAATTTAATTTCATTTTATTAATAATACAAAATTAATTATTAAATTAAATCATTTTTATAGTTGTATTTTTGTCATGTATTAATCGTAATTATTGATTGATAATTATTATTTAAAATATATATTATACAATACTATATATACTAATACTATATATATATATACATAAAAACATAATATCTACAGTATAATCAATCATATACAAAATAATATAATTCTATATAATTATACATTACATCTAATATCATTTATATAGAAAAATCTATATTTGATACGTCATCTTTGCTTCCCCTACTGTACGTACTGTAAATATAATTTGGTATGATTTGTGTGCAGTGCGTAATTGAAGACTTGAAACTCAATCAGCGCCAAATAGCAGATTCTGTTCCACGTGTGTGGGAATGCAGTCATGCCGCTGCTTTCATTGAACTCATTCACAGCGTCAGGAACCACTTCCACACTATTATGAGATTATGTGATTGGGGTGTCCAACAAAGCTTGAATAATGATACGTAACGTGGCTGCCGCGTACCGGCTGTCAGGGCGCGACGCGACCCGGGGTTATTGGAAGGGGAACCTTTGTCTTGAGGGCCATCGTGATAGTAAGGCTGCGACTGCGGCAGGCGACCCCTGGGAGTCCATTAAAAGGGTGCGAGTGAGACGCCGCCGACGTACTTTTAGGACGTCCATGAATTCCAAAATGGAAAACGTTTGGTGAGATGTGAGGTTTGTATTATTAGGCCAGTGGGTCACTGGTAACCTTCGGGATGAGCGTCACTCCTCTGCAGGGGACTTAACCGTAAAACTGGATTGTCTCCGCCGGGGGTGGGGGGCTGGGGGTGCATGACGTGTCTGATGCTGACATCTTGTGGGCGAGAGGGGTGGGGGTGGTTGGGATGAGTTATGCTTGTACTTCCCTTGATTACTACTACTTTTCCTTAATATTTGTAATTTATTATGTAAAATTACTGAAACATCTTTTTCAATTTTTGGCCCCCGGGCTGCACTTTGGACAACCCTGGCTTAGCAATAATGAGGACGCTGTCGACATAAACGGAGCGGAACTGGAGTTGTTCAAAATAAGACGGGTTGGTGACCTAAACGGGAACGGGACGGGATCCACTGTATGATTTGAAATGAGAAGAGCTGGTTCAGGTGTCCTGGGACGCCACTGCAATCCCCGCCCCTTTCCAGCTCCCCCCTGGAGGCTGTTACATCACAGCCTGCGTACTTCTCCCCAAGCTCCTCTCGGCCTCTGCGGTCCCATCACATGACCTCACACGCCTCCTGAGGGACGTCCCTCGTGAGCACACAAGCAGGCGCTGTTGGACGAGAGTGCCGCTTTTGTGTGGCGACCTCAAACGAGGAGGGAGGGAACTTGGCCGCTCCACTTTTAGTGGCGGGAAAGTGGGGCGATCTGTTCTTTGGAAGTTTCCCAGTCAGATGTCCTGGGGACCAGAGACACAGAGAACGTCTATCTATACAACCGCCGTGTCCTAGATCGACGGGAGGGCGGAGCCTAGGGAGGAAGTGTGTGTGTGTGTGATGGGAAAAAAGGTTAAATGTCACACTGCTGGTGGATCAGGCTGAAGATGGCGTCACTGGGGCAACTAAGTGATGGATTGACAGCTTAGTGGGTCTAAACGGCAGCACACTTAGCCATATTGTGCCTGTTTTATCACCACATTATTAGGGACAGCATCTAATGAAATCCGGGACCCTTAGTATCGCTGTTATCCAGACACGGACCAAATACTAAAGCAATACTAAAGCCTCATCAAAACAACTCAGCACTACAGTTACATTTCCAGCAGTAACAGCAATACCTTCAATCGTGTTTTCACGTGATTTTAGCTCCAACTAAATGGATAAAAACAGCTAATCAAGCAATACCGTTGCTTTATCAAGAATCGCTAGCTAGTGACGAAGGTAGCTAGCTTGGAACAGCCAATCAAATGATAGAACGGCACTGACTTTTGGGCTATTTTTTTCAATGACTCCGATTGGTTAAAGGATCTGTCGATCAACTGTTTGCCTAGCCCTATTTTGAAGGTAGCCTAACTGTTACATGTTTCTTACCTGGCAACATAAGACTGAAATCTGATTGGAGGAAAGCAGCGGCAAAGCAGAAGGCAGGGCAGAGCAATCAAATGAAGAGCAACCGACTCCAGCTGTCAGAGGTAGTCAGATACACCGTTTGCAAATGCTCATTAAATATAATAGAATCATGTATTTGAAATGAAACTATGTGGAGCTGAACATCCATGTCAGGCTTACTTGATGTAACTGACGTGGCACCCGCATTCCTTGGCGCTTTTATTAGGACACAGAACTGCTTTTGGGACCAAACTGCCGGTTTCTGAGGCGTCGCCTGCCGATTTAGGTTGAGTTCAGCTGACTTAGCACACCTCCAATGGAGTTCCTACATGGACGTTTTCCCACCTAGCCCAACTTCCTGCCGCCTCAGGCCCCTCGAAGACAAACCCAGTGTAAAATATGACATATTAAAGAGCTCCGGCTGAATCCGGCACTCACTGGGCCTGCCTTATGCTAACCGGCGACTGATTGCGTGATAAGATGAAGGGCCAGCGAGGTTAATGTGCTTTTAAGATGCTGAGCAGACGGAAAGTGTTAACGATTTGACCTGAAACGGAAACGAGCCTCCGAGGAGGTTGGCTAGAAAGGAGAAGAGTAATAAAAAGGAGAGGGGGAGATTTGAAGATATCTTGTTCTGTGTTGTTTGCTAAAGCTAGCTACTCTAGCAGCCATTCTGGGGAACGACCGTTCTCTGCCCACCAATCAACACCCGGCACTGTGCTAGCTCCGCCCTTTTGGTACCCTACCACTCTTTGGAGGCTGCCATGAACTGGAGGTTCTGTGCCGCCAAACCTCTTCGCCTCTGGTTCTTTGCGTTTCTAACAACCTGTCCTTCCATTGCAGCATCACTCTGAGAATGATGGTGTTGCCCGTGGCGCCGCATGCCCTGTCGCCATGACGATGCCCTTCAGCCCCCTGTCCAGCGACGAGGAGCACCAAAGGATGCTGGGAAACAACCGACATCTGTACCCAGGGGCCGAGGAAGAGGAAGAGGAGGAGGAAGAAGAAGAGGAGGAAATGGAGGAAGACGAGTGCGACGAGGACGGCGAGGAGGAGAACGGCCAGCTGGAGGGGGAGGAGGAAGACGAGGAGGAGGAAATGGTGGAGGAGGTCCGGCGAGGAGGCCCCTTGCGGGGGGCAAGGGCCGAGGGGCAGAGGCAGTCGGGCAAAGTGGCCCGGCGACCCGCCGGGGACAGACAGATCCGACCCGGAAACCCAGGACATGCGGCCAACCCCTACTCGTCCAATCCCGGCGGGGCGCACCAACAGCCGGCCAATCAGCAGCAGCAGCAGAGGAAGCTGAAGGAGCGCACTTCCAGCTCGGTGCCGCCCGAGGACGCCCACATCGCCATGATGGTGTTCCGCATCGGCATTCCGGACATCAAACAAACGGTGAGTGGACGCTGAACTCCTCCGACTTTGGCAATCAACATTCAACAAACGTAACAGGAAGGAATCGTGTTGTTCTCCATTCTGGTACACGCTACTGCCTCTGCCGCTGGTTCCGTGTCCAGCGCTGGTCCCAAGCCCCGATAAATGGGAGGGTTGTGTCAGGGAGGGGATCCGGTGTAAAAACAAAGCCAAATCAAACATACGGTTGACTTGCTGTGGCGAAAGCCAAAAAAACCATGACGCTTAATGAAATGAAAAGACTTAAGTCTACCTTGGGTGGTAGCCCTGTTGTGTTGCAAGCAATTGTCAGGCAAGCGTATGTCACACCAGGCGCCGGCGCTCTTGCTGTCACGCATCAAATTCCGGTGCGATGAAAGAACAATGAATGAAAATGCTTACTGACCCCCGCGGAGATGTCTCCTCGGCCGCCGTGGTTTCAGTCCGTGAAGTCAAACCGCGCTAAAGAGCTGCCCAGCACAGCAGCTGAGCAGCGTGAAGCGCCAGCGAGCGCGAGGCGTTCAAGGTGACCTCGCTCCGCAGAGACGAAAAGCTTTGGAGAGCCATCTCAATGGCCACGTCCAAGAGCGAGAGCTTAAAAGCCCTCCAAGCGTAAAAGGATTTGGAGGGGCAGAAAGCGGGCCGCGCCGCGCCAAAGAGGCCCTAAACATGGTGATAAAGCGCGCCTTGAAATGGCCTTCTAGGTGTGACTGCTTTAAAGAGCCCGTAATCGTGATGGAACCATCCGCCGTCACGCTCCATCATTCTGACGCGGTCCAGCGTGGCGGCAATGTGACCCATTGCACCGCCGTTTGATGGACGCTGACGCTTGACGTGGAAGAGAGGAGGCGCAGGAAAGCCAACGGAAAGAGGATATAGCGTGCTTTTGTGTACTTTCTCTATTCTTCTATCTTTCTCAAAGAATATTGCGTATAAGTTTCACTTTTGCATCTCATAGCACATAACAGTGATGCGTTCAAGGACGTGCTGAACAAAGCGTCACATCTTACACATAAACATGTCAAATGTGTGGGGTTTCTAACTCTCTGTGATTGCTCTTCTCAACGAGCAGCAGGTGCTACTGTGGGCTGTTCCCCCATCTTAAAGGAAAAGCACACTTCATCTACGTTTGCTGTTTGAGACATGCACTTCTTTCTCTTTTTTGTGCCTTGTAAATATACAAAAGCAGATAAATAAATGCACACAATGGGACACACCTATTCCACCTAGGAAGTCCCGCAATTAAAGCACCTCCAAAAAGCTCCAACAAGGTTTGATGCATGCATTCTGTGAGTATGTAGTAACAGGCACACTCGTGATAATGTGTCATACACTATTGTGCTCATTTGAAGAATTAGCGGAACTGTCTTCCTGGGCACATTGATTTCACATAGCAGCAACGAAATGCTACAGCTGGCAGCTCCAATATGTAGCGTTGCATTTCGCTCGTGGCTTGACACGTTGGTGAAGCTAGTAGCTAGCCGGTGTTGACTGGCAAGGTGTCACTACGCCGTAAATGTAGTTCTTGGACGTAACAATGTTAAGAAGAAGAATGAAACCCACAACCACCACAGGTAGATTGTAGCCCAGCATTTGGATCGCCAAATAAAATATTCTGCCATTATTTCAAGTTTAGAAAGGTTTGGTAGCCCCTCCCTTTCTTTACCGAGGCAAGATGGCAGCTATTATATTATTTTGCACTCAAAAGAATAAGTATGCAAATGCGCCAGGGAGACATAGCACTCTGACGCTGACCCCAACTGACCCACTAGACATCATCAATCGCACCCAGAGCTTAAAACCTTCCTGACACATACTCAAGCGAGAGTGGGGCCTTTTATTTCCAGCTGCGCTCAGGTCAGCAGTGACTAAGACGACCTGTTGGCACTCAACTCTGAGCAGTCCCGCCGTGATGCGTTCGCCGCGTCGCCATCGCAGTGTTGCTATAAAAGCCTTCCTCTTCCTCCCTCTCCCTGCCAGCTGATGTATTATGGATCCGCTGTGTTTTCAGTATTTTTAAATCCCGCCGTGAATTATTCATGCACGTTTGTTTATTCTGACAATTTTAACAGTCATGGGACGGATAAAGGAGAAGATGCCGGCTCCAGGGCGGGACCTGAGAGGGGAGACTCAGGAAGACTAATAGAAGAGGGGAGTTTGGTTCGTTAGAGGCGCAATGAAGGGAGGTAGAGGGAAATGGAGATGGACGGAGGTGAAGTGAGGTTGGCAGAAGGCAGCTGGCGTGATGAGAGACGCCGCAGATAGAAGAGGACGCAGGAGGTCCACATAAATCCGCAGGGAGCTGGCAGCTGTAATAAAAGCAGTGTTATGACATTTTGCGTCAACTTGACCTCGTTTTCTATCCAATTAAGTAAGCGTCGTAAATATGTTGCCCAACAATATCACTCGCATAAAGTCCCTTGGAACACCTGAGCTCCGTGTTGTTTATGTTGGAAGCCAATGTTTTTATTTTGGTGTTAAGACCCACTTTGTCTCACTCCATTTGACTCCCTGATAACATTTGCTGCCTTCAATCTCCCATCGCAACGTCCCTAGTAGTGCGTCAGGCTTGTTCCACGTGTCAGCTAATTCACCCTCAATAAACTCCAAACGTGCTCGTTAATTGTGTCGTAATGAGACGTGGAAGTGACTCCAGCCCGCATGGATCCAGGCGGGCAGGAAGATTCCAGGGAGGAGGCGTCACTCACATGCAGAGATACGAAAGCACTGGGACAGAAGGAAGCGTGGAGTTTTTACCCCTAACTTTGCAGCTATAACAGCTTTCCCACAGGACTGCGATCTATGTGTGGGGATGGGTTAGTTATCACATCCTCTAATTTGCATCATTGGCCATTTTATGGACTCTGTGGGAGGCAAAAAGTGAGCAAAACCATGAAAAGCAATATAAGAAGGTTGATAAATACCAATGATTAGAGGTATCATGAGGCGGGATGATAGACAAGATTGGGTCTCTGAGAATGAGACAAGACGCAATTTTAACATTACTTTAAAGAAAAGTTCAATGAAAACAATATGACAGTATTTTGCAATCTACTTTGGTTCACTCTGTGCGTATGATAGCGTCCCCGCCTCCACCCATTGACACCAAAGGACTGTATGACTTGTGTTCATTTCGTTGGAACCAATACGCCACGGTGCAGAACCCAATGCACAGAGTGACCTCTCTTCCTGCCTGTTTGGAGGCCATAGATGAGCATGCACTTGGAAATATATTAAGATTTTGGAGGATTTCTGTGGGAACTGTAGTCCAAACTCCTCCTTGCTGGTGATGGCGGGCTTATTTCCCCACAGAGCTCATTAAAGGCTCCCCACCCCCAGGAACACACACCCCCCCACACACACACCCTGCACACAAAAGGCCACACAGACGCAGCCAGGAGCGGCCCCGTCTTCCCTTTCTTAAGTTTGAGCGAGAGAATGAGACCGAGGTGACGGGCAGATGAAGACGAAGAACAACGAGGATGGAGACAGTGGGCGTGTGAGTGTGGGAAAGTGAGATCGCACTTTTAAGACGTCATTTTTAGTCAGAATACCGGCAAAAAAGAAAACCACGAGCGAGGCAGAAGGCCTTCATGCTGCATATGTATGCTGATACGTGTATGGAACGCTGTCATGAAGAACATCAACGGGGGAGGAGGCTGGGTGACCTTCGACTGACCTATAAAATAAAGGAATAACTCAAAAATGAAAGCAGCACAAACGAATGGGACAGTTCGATCAGGTCGGGGTATCTAAGTGGCCACGCTGTATTTGGCAAACAAGAAGTTTGTTCACACCTGCTCTTCAGCAAATAACGGTTTCTTCAATGTCTTCTTGAGCTCAGAGAGACATTGTAGCAACCAGCATATCATGCACTGTCTTGACTAAAGATACTTATTTCTATGACGTGACGAATTGGAGTATTTTTTGTAGATTCATGAGACAGTGAAATAATTCCTGAATGAATTTAATGTAACATCTGAACTTCCTTTATTTTTCCATTTGTGTTTGTGGAAATTCCAATGCAATCCTAGATTGTGACCTTCTTCTGCTGTTTGGGAACGACACAAACCAGTCAGTGATGGGGGGAATCTTGAGCAAGAAGAACCGTGTGACGAGCCCTAATTGGCTGACCGGTTTGACACCCGAGGGACACTTAATTTCTAGCGGGAATGCCACTCAATAGGCTGGCCAGCATCTACCAATCCAGATTGTCAGCGTTTTGGAAGATGTGAACTCGCCTGTAAAAAGCAGAATCCTTCCATCCTCGCTTTGCACCCTTTGTAAACGTGGGTGTGTGTGTGTGCGTGCGTGCGTTCAAAAGAAATGCAATCAAACTAAGCTCCCCATTGTAACCCTGCCCCCCTTTCGCTACACACACATACACACACAAACATGCAAGGAGTACCCCCATCTCCTCTGGAACACAGGGATGTCTCCATGGCAACAAGCAACTTGCTCCGCTAATGAACCGGTTGCCTTGGTAACCGTGCTGGCTGTGCGAGACAGTGAATAAAACGCAAAGCGTGAATGTGATGCCGGCCTTGTGTGTGTGTGTGTGTGTGTGTGTTTGACAGTCTGTGCCAAGTAGCTAAGGTGTAACGATGTGTTGGCCGCCATGCAGCAGCGCTTGGCCCCAGCTGACCTCTGCGAGGGTCAGCGGTGGTGGCTGCAGCGCGTCGCCATGACAACAACCGTCCTTCACTCGTTTGTGTTGTGACTTCTTTTTGCTGACAGAGCCTCTTTGAGAGTGTGTGTGTGTGTGTGTGTGTCTCTCTGCACTGTACGCCCATTCACATTCTGCGGGCACCTTCTGGGAATCACCTGTTTTGCTCTGACAATGTCTCCCTCTGCTGGCTGGAAAGTTCTTTGCACCAGATGACAACTTCAAAGGTGCTTTTAGCCCCTAAGATGCGCTGTGGTCCTCCCTCTAGAAATGTCTGCGCTTCAACCCCGATGCCACGGTGTGGAAGGCCAAGCAGCAGGTCTTGTGCTCGCTGACTGAATCCCTGCGAGACGTTCTCAACTACGGCCTCTTCCAGCCCGCCACCGATGGCCACGATGCCAAATTTCTGGAGGAGGAGCGGCTGCTCAAAGAGTACCCCCAGTCCTTTGAGAAAGGGGTGCCATATTTGGAGGTGCACACACACACTATATAGAAATAGCTTGGTGGTAAAGTTGTAAACTGTACAATACAATATGTAGCACATGTAGACCTTCCCTTCACAGTAAATGTGCATTTTGGCTCCAAACTGTCTGTGTTGGACTAAACTGGAATTCTTTCCGTCTGCTTCAGTTCCGCTACAAGACGCGAGTGTACAAGCAGACCAACCTGGATGAGAAGCAACTGGCCAAACTGCACACAAAGGTATGCAAACCCCACAAACAGAGCCGCAAATGTGCGTGTGTGTGTGCGTTCAAGGCAGCTCGTGTGACGTGCGTATTGATGTGCTCACGCTGCGTGTCCACACGTGCAGGCCAGCCTGAAGAAATTCATGGACTACATCCAAACCAGCGCCGTGGACAAGATGAGCAAGTTCATAGACAAGGGCCTCGATCCCAACTACCAGGATGCCGACACCGGCGGTACGCAGGCTGCACCCAAACTCTTGATTTGATTTGGAGTTAGGGTACTTTTTAAGGTTTCTACGTATTTTTGTGTTTGTTTCCTCTGCTCACCTCAGAAACAATTGGTCTTGCCTCGGTTGTTTTGTTTTCTTCCAGCTTTTACCTCATATGCTTGACTGTACAGTTTATGTACGACTGTGGATGCAACAAAGAATGTGTCCCACAAAGAACAAGCGTTTGTTCACCTCAGGAAAGCTGAAAGAAACATCCTTGATCACCCGGGGCCAAAAGTCGAAGCGATGCGCGTCGTTGCGTCAGTTGGCCACCTGATGGCACTGTTGATCCCCCGTTCCCCTCTGCAACCAAATGGCAGTTCATGCAGTGATTGACTGATGACAGGCTTTTCCCCACCATTTCCATCATGATTTATTGCTTGTTTACTTTTGCGAAAGAGTCAATTTCAAGTTTTCACTTTTAACAATAAATTCTAGACAAGAAGAAATGAGCTGCGGTCGGCAAATGGCCCCCGGGCCGGGTTTTTGCCAACATTGTTTTAAGTTTTGTTGATGTCGAAAGTGTGAGGAATCGATGTCAGATGGTTTGCGGCGAAATCAGGTCGATTGCACCATCACGTGGCCACTCATTGCTCTCGGCGCCTGCCGCTGGTGTCGACACGGGGCAGCAGACGTTTTGTTTACAGTCTGAGTGCTGCGACGTGTCACTGCGGCCGCTGTGGGAGCGAGTGTCAAAACGTATAACACATCCTGTCAACAGGAGTGTGACGTGCACTGCCGCTGTCAAACACCAGGGGCAGTCAGGAGCGCCTCTGTGACTGCTACCAGCTCATTTTGTGTGTTTGTATCGCACCACCCCCCTCCAGAGACTCCTCTGTCCCTGGCCGTGCAGTGTGAGCCCGGTGGAGGCGAAGCCATCCGGGTCTTGGTGGAGGGGGGGGCCCACATTGACTTCCGTGCCAAAGATGGACTCACGCCGCTCCACAAGGCTGTCCGAGGCCACCGCCATATTGCCCTGCTGGTACGGACTAAGTGCATGTTCACACAAACACAGATTTTGTTTTGAAACGCACATTTTGCACGCAACAATGTTTTTAAAAAACTCCATTCACATGAGTGGAGTTTTAAAAAACACATTTATTGGCCATGGTGTACATTGTGGCCAATCAGAAGCCTGAAAACGCAACTATAGCTGACTTAGTGGCGCATTGTGATGCATTTGTTCATCAATATAGTGACATGTTAGACGTACAAAGACACGTACACTCAAAGTGAGAGCCCTGAATACATTTTGAAATCGGCCATTCCACCGTCTACAGCAAAGATGTCAAAATCCTTTTCTGTGAGGGCCACAGCCCAGTTGCCGTCACTGTAAATGAAGAGATATTTTATTATTATATCTTTACAAACAAACTGATGCATTTCTTTTGAAACGAGAAGTCAAGGTGACACGCTGATCTTAGCATGCATTTCTGCATATTGCATTTGAGTGAAAAAAAAAACCATGCAGCACAATATTTTCTCTGTCAGAAAAGCATTTGCAGGCTTTCACGGGCCGTGTGGCGGGCCACATCTGGCCGGGCCTTGAGTTTGATACCCGTGGTCAACAAAACAAAACTGTGGTCAGAGTGTCTCAAAATCTCAGTTTTGTTGCGGACAAAAATGTACGTTTGTGTGGACGAGAGGCCTAATCGCGTCCCAAAAAAAATTAATTTTTTATTGTTTGAAATAATGTAATAGTAATACATTCAATAATACTAACGCCTTTTTATTACAGTTTTTGTTTACACAAATGACAAACTATTAGCCTTGTCATCAGTAACACAAAGCTGTTTTTCTGGGAAAACACAGTATTTGGACATCCCTTGTGTAAGTAAATGAACTCCCCCGTGTCGTCACCCCCGCACAGACTCCACTCAGTGCATTATTTTGTCCTAACAAGCTGCAGTGTTTTATTTGATAACACAAGTGGGTGTTTTCCAAATGGAGCCAGCACGCCTCACTCCGAGCTCCACAAGTCTAAGAATGACCTAATTATTGCAGTAATAATAACAGGCCTTCCAGGGACATTTGGGAGCGTCCACATGCAAATAAGTCAACAACAAAGTTGGGCTTCGTGAGGGATGAACGCATGTATCGTTGGTGGTGCTGTGCTCGGTCCCGCAGGTCCTGCTGTCTCTGGGCGCCTCTCCAGACTACAAGGACCGGCGGGGGCTGACGCCGCTGTACCACACTGTGCTGACAGGGGGCGACACCTCCTGCTGTGAAACACTGCTTTACCACCACGCCAAGTTAGGCATCAGGGACGAGAACGGCTGGGACGAAACGCATCAGGTATGCTCGACTCCGATTTCTTTGCTCATACGCGACCTGTATCGGATTCGTTCATGTCAGTGTGAACAGCACAATTCCCATTTTTCAAATGCCACTCATATCGTATGAGGATATAAATGGGATATGTATGCGATGCAACTGCAGTATGAGCTTTTGGGGGGCATACATCCCACATATACGTCATGGAAAGGCGTGTATTGCCCTGCTTGCAAGGCAGGCAGTCATGGAAAGACCTAGGTTTTCACGCAAGACTTGGATAAAAGTACTCACCAGTGCAGGAAGTACTTCTCATCCGAAAATGAGTTTTATAAGGTGTTAGTGAAGCAGCTCTTGGCAAGGTCTCACCACTCCACCCACACACACCTTGGAACAGGCCTGGCAACAAGTGGTCTACGGACTTCCATACCAAAATTCTTGCCATCTTTCTTCTTCATCTTCTACACGGAATCGTTTGCTTGAGAAAATATTGACTCCCGTTGCATAAAATCCTCGAAATCGTCACAAACGCGCAAAGGAGAGCATGCTAGTAATGTGTGGACCCATACTGAAATGTCCCTATATCCGATACAAAATATAAAAAATAGTGATACTTTTGCTACTTCAGATACCTCATTTTGTACTGTGTTTTTTTCTGATGTTGTTTATTAGCTTGGCTATATTGTAAACCGCTACCTCAACATACTTCATAGTTTGATATCAATCAGCAAAGGACATACTGTGCACTACGTTTTAAAATTTACCTGAAACATTAGACGAATTTGCACCTTTTAATGTTTCATTGCCTGTTAATTTTGCTTCCTGCACCGAACCTGCCAACAAATGAGAACAATCACCAATATGATTGATGAGGCTTCCATTTTGTATGGTGTGTGGCATCTCTGTGGCAGCGCCATCTATCAAGCATACGAAGTTGTGGACTCTTGGGAGCGAATGACTGATTGCTATGCTAAAATTACAAACAATTCTGATGTGATATCACTAAAAATGCAGTAAGCCAAGTGAAATATGTGTGTGTGTTGTGTTTTCATGTATTTTGTGTTCATGTTCCACCTCGTGTGTCCGTCATACACCATCCATGACTCACAACAACGCCACCATCTTCCCCATCGTGCAGTCGAGTCCACACCTGGACGGAAATGCAGGTATCGTCCTCCAAATGTCAGTGTGCTCATTCTCATCTCTCCATGTCACACGTCTCATGAATGAATGAAGTCGTTATTTCGACCGTGCAAGCGCCGGCACGCAGGAATTATGGAGCACCACCTTTGATTAGTGGAAATGATGATACAGTAAGGACTAGCCTTGCAAGATTAAAAGGTGACATGAGTCAAGAGGGATGACAGTAAATTCATTAATTAATCACACAATAAATGAAAATTAACTCCGTCATGTCTGGTTTCCTCGTCTCTCAGCAGGAAGAGGTTTCACTCTGTGCATTGGTTTCAGCACAGTGGTGCCTTTAAATTAGTAGAATGAAATTTACTGGGGGGTTTTTTCTGTGCATTTGTCTAAAAAGTCATTTTAAAATCTTGTCCCATCTCATCTCCCTCCAATAGACCCATTCTCGTGTATCATCTCGTCTTGTGTGACATCCCCAGTAACGAATGAACACTAAACCCTGCTTCGCTCATGTACATTTGCAGTTGCAAATATTAATATTGCAGCAAGAATATTAGTCAGTCATATTTCTGAATCCGTTTGTGTAGATGAGTAGTCCAGGGGTGTCCAATCCTTTTCCACTGACGGACACAAAACGAAATGAATATAGATAATAATTAAACATGTCTGATATTGTCCCACTCCCAGTTTCCGATCTCAAGCGATAGCGATATGTATAACATCACATTTGGCCTGTGGTGAAGCGAATGGGTACAGCATCAGCAATTAGCTTCTTGACGTGGCTGTAAACAACATTGTAAAACATCCGAGAAATACGTGCGGTTGGGCAGATGTTAAAGGAAGAAGTCTAGCCAAACACGCGCTTTGGACCCCCGCGCATTAGTCAAATCTCAATATATTCTGTTTATATATACATTATATAGATCATCAATACTATCTGCCCTAATGGCTGGTCAGGACAAAATATATATATATATATATATGTGTGTATATGTTAAACATAGTTGTGTTTTTTGCTTAAACCTCCAGCATATGTGTTTTTCTGTCATGTCGGCTCCTCCCCAGGCCTGTCAGAATGGCAACTCACAGCATCTGGAGCACCTCCTCTTCTACGGGGCGGACTCGTCCTCCCAGAATGCTTCTGGAAACACTGCCTTGCACATCTGTGCTTTATATAACAAGGTGGGTTCCGACCCCTCGCATGCGTGTGACTTTTTAACAGAACACAACAGTGTTTCCCAGCGGAATGCAATCGGTTTGTGGTGCAGTGGTGGTGGTGGGGGGCACTTTATTTATGGATGAACGTATATATATTTATGGATGAACGTATGGGGAAACATTTGGCATACCTATACGTCCGTAGACATCTAGGGCAATATCTGACATGAAGTACGCATTTATGATACAATTTTACTAAACGTTTTTTTAAATAGGAAAGCTGTGCACGAATTCTGCTCTACCGAGGAGCAAGCAAAGACACAAAGAACAACAACGGCCAAACGCCCTTTCAGGTAATGTAGGTCATGCCTGCTATGTGTGTTAAGGAGGAGGTAAATTTCACTTTAATCATGTTTTGGATGGGAAGAGATGGGGTTTTTAACACGCTGAATGGCGTCCAAGCCCAATGCTGCCAGGTAGTTTGGGCGACACTTTGTCAGTGCTGCAGTTTGAGATTTCAGGTGTGACATTATTTCCATCAGGTGGCCGTCATGTCGGGTCATTTTGAACTGGGGGAGATCATCAAAAACCACCGGGACACAGATGTAGGTAAGTCTGCATAAATGTTAAAAGTAAGGCCTTTCAAAAAGATTAACGGTTGCAACTCATTTATTTCATTATGTTCATTTTTGTAGTGTAATTTTTGCAATGGCTCCTGGACACAACAACAGCAGTGCAATTCCAAAACCACATGTGTGTCCACAACTCCCAAACACGTCTCTAGTCCATTCTTCCTTCATCATTCTCATTACAAGAACGCAGGATGCATTCCGGGACACTGGGAACATCACAAAAACTTTTTTTAATGCGTGCACATGTGGTCTGAAGAAAGACAACAACAGAAAGACAAGGAAAAATATGAAGTGGATATCACTTGCATTGAAGAATGCTGGGAAGCCCCAGAAAATACACAGAAAACATTTACCTTAAATTGCATGACGTTTGAACGCACCGCCTCAGTGCTCATAATAAGTTCAAAGCGGGATTGAAATGCTGTTAAAAAGGCTTATGTTTCGAATTTTGTAGACATTTGTGCTATTTTTTTAGTTTGATTTACATTTTCAGTTCATTTGGAAATATACATAATCCTGTACTGTCATTTATCTTTCTGTTAATAAAATACAGTCAAAAATAGCATATTTCACACCATGGTGCAAATGGTGATCATTAATAGGGGATTCATCTGTGTTTTTAATCAGCCCTAATTAAAAGACATGTTGTTAATTTAAATTCCCGCAGGACACGGTCTATTTGTGGCGGTGGGTTCCCACTCTCGTATGCCCTCTGTGTCCGTCGCTGTGTCCACAGTATTGCCACATAGCAGAGAATGTTTTTTTGTCGCCAGTGCCCTTTGTGGAGTCCCCAAAGTACGCCCCCCAGAGGCGGGAGAGCACACGCAGCCTGACAGTGCCCCACCCACACCCTTTCCTGCGAGCCAACAGCGACAGCAGCATGAACCTACCAGACTGGATGGCCATGCCCAACTCTCTGAGCACCAACATTGTTTCTGTGCAGGTACTGACTAGCAGGTCTTCAACCCTTCAACCCTACCCAGACGCGCATCTCCTGGCAATTAAAGGACTAAAAGGTTTCGTGGAGTAAAACAGAACGGAAGGACTAAAATGTGCTTTCTGCGTCTCACAGGGATTCAAACACACGGGAACCATACGCAGCTCCAGCAGCCCCCGAGGGGCCAGGACACGCTCCCCGTCCCGAGGCAGGATTGGTGACAAGGAGGACCGCAGTCGGCAGAGTCGGAAAGGGTGAGAAGACAATCATTTTTTAATTTCATTTATTGTGGAACCTTTCAAGTCCATCTGGGTCGTGACCGAAAGAACGAGACCCCCCTCCATTTAGTCCGGATGCTTCCTGGAGACCTCACTAGTGAGGTGTTCCGGGCATGGAGGCCTCAGGGCAGATCTGGGACACGCTGGAGGGATCATCATCTCCCAGTGGAACTGGAAGAGGTGGCCGGGGACTGCCCCTGTGACCCTCACCCCGACCTCTAAAGTCCATTATTTTGCTTTCTGGCATGCTGGTTGAAAAACACAGCAGCCATTCAAGTGTAAAAAGAAGCAGTCATGTTGAGCTTCCACTGGAGTGTGTAACCTACCAGCTTTACAGTTTGACGCTTGCAATAAGTGGGTCACCGGGAGGTTTTCAGTTCTATATGCTTCCGATGGTCCACTTAGGCCCGCCCCTGCCGGCGCCGCCACTCAAACAGCAGGCCAGCGGCGACGCCTCTACAGCGCCGTGCCGGGACGCGTCTTTGTGGCCACCAGATCGCACTCGGCCCAGGGAGAGCGGGAAATCAGCTTCAACAAAGGCGACCGGGTGAAAGGTGAGTGTGTTTGGAGGGGGTCTGCTCGTCGCCGTCAATCAAACACGCGGCGCTCTGGCTCAGTTTCTATAACCTTTCAAAGATGTCGATACTCAGATTGTTCCTCACGACACGGACGCTGCCAAGCTGGGGGGATTATTTCAGCGCTGGGATTTAATTAGGACTTTTATGGCGCCATTTAGCAAACTGATGAAATAAGATACGTTCATTTTAGCTGCTCCGTCCCAGTTGCCACAGATTTATTGGGAGGGGGGGCAGGGAGGGGACATGTCCCCTGCACTTTTTTGTCAGTTTTATCATCCAAAACCAAAAATTATGCTTTGTTAAATGGAGGCCGGACAAGCACTGGGACCAAGGGGATGCTGAACCCTGTTGAACCCCAGGAGATCTCAGCGGGTTCCACAATGGGACCATCACCTTCCCCCCCAAATGACAAGCAATGACCCAAACTGTGATAAATTTTCAACTCAAATATGTGATATTTAAAGGGACCGCGTGCAACACGATGCAAACCGCACCGTTGTTCGCTTTATGGCGCGTGTTCTTCTCCAGCAGATATCTGCAGCTGTGTTCTGGATGGACGGCACGTTCAGGCCCCATTCCATGTCCTTCCCGTCCCGCTCAAGTTTGACAAAAAGGCCCATAAACATGGCAGAAAACATTCAAACACTTTTGGCGTGTATTGGCGTGCTTGCCAAGACTTGGAAAGGCATAGACTTCATGGAAAGGCATAGTTTATCATGGGGGGCTTGGATAAAAGTAAAAGTTCCTTTCACCCAAAAATGATTTTTTATAAGACGTTCGTGAAGCAGCTCTCTGCAATGTCTCACCACTCCACCCACACGTGGCAACAAGTGTCTGCAAACTCGTGCCATCTTTCTTCATCATCTTCCACACGCAATCATTTGGTTGAGAAAATATTTACTCCTTCAAATTGCCACGAGCATGCCGGTAACGTCCAGATCGATACGGAAATGTTGGTATTTCCGATACCAGCTCTTCATGCTCTAAAGTCGATTCCGACATCCAAAATAGCGAGGCTTTTGATACTTCAGGTGTATGATGTTGTACTGGTTTTTTTCTGATGTTGTGCGTTAGCTTGGCTACATTGTCCATCAGCCCACTTCCTCCACATACTTCAGGGTTTGCTATGATAGTCTTGTTGAATTCTTTTTGCTATGATTTGAGCTTTCAAAGTTGACCAAACACAATAGGTGAGTTTGCACATAGTATTGAACTGGTATCTATTCTGGTATTTGAAATCAATGGTAGCGCACATCGCTGGAGCAGTCCTGACTTTGTGACGTCGTGCTTCTGCGCGTGCACGCCGCCGGAGTCCTACTTTTGTCCACCGGAGTGTTGAGTCGAGTCACGGAAGCCAAGTGTCCACCTCGCGATGTGTCGTGTACCGTGCTCATGTCCTAACGCGAGTGTAAGGTGTGTTTGTATTCAATGTCTGCAGGTATGAATATGTGTGTGTTTGTGAGTGAGTCTAAGGTGTCGCCAGGTATGTATGTCTTGGTGAGTATGTAGGTTTGCATGCGTGTCTGTCGTCCATTTTGTCTGTTTGCTGACGTCATCCTTGTCTTTGCTGTAGAGCAGGGGTGCCCAAACTTCCCAGAGAGGGCCACGGGCAGAAAAACTGAAGGATGGCCGCACCCACTTGGATACTGTATTTAGTACAGGGGTAGATAAACTGCGGCCCGCGGGCAACATCAAGCCCGCCGAGTTTCTAAATCTGGCGCACTGGGCATTTCCAATGTCCTTTTTTTAAACTTTAAAACTGCATAAGGCACCATGTGGGCATACATACAAATATCTACGTACAATACTCGTATTAAAACACCCATATAGTCCAGTCACAAGGCATGCTGGGTATCTTGTGGTACCCCTCACAACATTTGCAAAATACGTTGAGGAGGAGACGTGAACAAGGACGAGTTAACATAGCCTTGATAGTTTTGATGTTTTATTGTTCATACTTCACTATTGTAGTTGCAGGCGAACTGCCCAGCATGCCTTGCGGGCATTTGGAAATAATCCTTTTAAGTTACGTGTTATTTTTCGCGCTTAATTGTTTATTACCCACGTGGTAGTAATAATTTTTTCGTTTTGTATGTCATTTTGTTTAATGCCACTTACATATAGACGACCCCTCCGCCAAAGTTTTTAACCCAATCTGTCCCGCGAGTCAAAAGTTTGCCCACCTGACTTAGTACTTAGTTCCTGAGGGCTCAGATTGACGCAATTGCTGTACGTACGCAGGAAACACAGGAGTGGCAAAATGAAAAGGAAATGCATGCGGAAATAATAATAAAATAAATTTACCAATGTAGTCATATTCTTTTTCCATTTTGTTTTTGCTTTTTCTCTGTATTGTTTTTGTTCAAAAGAAAAGGGCGAGTCCCATGCAGCCTGTCAGCCTCTTTTCTGAGCAGCTTCCGTCGTGTAAGACGTTATGTATGTGCACGGTGGCGTGACAGCGACGTTAATTCCTGTCCGTGGCAGTTTTCCGGTCACCTGCGCCAAGAGCGACACTTAAACATAGCCACTGCAGGCAGACATCATGTGATCAGGTATGGACTAGCAAAGGCAGTGGGCGGGTCCTTCTTTTGACTTTGCTTTTTGTTGGCAGATTGAGCCACCCGGTAAATGCAATAAAAAAACAAAAAAACGAATGGAAAAGACAATACAGAAAATCCATGACAAAATGGAAAAAAATACGACTATTTGTATGCATTTTTTAATGATTGATTCTCTTTATATTTCCACATGTATTTATTTTTAATTTCTGAGATTCCATAATTTTGTGCATTAAATGCATTCCAGCGTTGGTCAATATATATAAACCACCTGAACATAACATCCACATCTTCGCGTTGAATTCAGCATTCAAAGTCCCATTTCAAAATTTTAAGATTTTAAGATGCAGTTTTTCCCCAAAGAAAACACATCTCATTCACCATACCTCAGTATTAATGCATAATTATGTGATAATACAGGTCGACTGTACAATATATACAGTATATAAAATAATGTTTAATAACCCCCCATAGTTTTTACCTTTTTTTTTATGTCTTTACACTTCATGATGATGTTTTTTCATCAAGCGTTGAGATTATGCACTTTGTTCGGCAGTCCTTGAACGCACCATAGTTGCTGTGAGATACAAAAATAAAACAAAAGTTTGACACAAGGAGGCAACCACAACTTCATGCAGTGCTTGTCAAATAGCAGGGAGGACTTCCAGTATTAGTGCGGCCCTGCCAGGATGTATGAATTTGTCATACTCAGCATGCAGTTTGACCCTCAAACGCTTGTATAAGCGTGGACTAATAATTCCTACAGTCACTTTCTTTGCCACTGTCGATTCAAAATCGGAGGAGGGCATCAATGTCGAGCTTGCGGGAGGGTTTGGAGGGGGTGGAGTGAGCCGTGTGAGGATTACTTGCATATTTTCAGCATACGGAGGCGGTTCCTTTTAATGCACCCTTTATGCAGTAAATGCACAAAAAAAAGTAAAACATTACAGAATCTAAAAGTTTCTTGTGCATTTTGAAATAATAATGCTAAACTATTTATTTATCTGTACTGTACAAACTGAACTTGAAACTAAAGGCAGGAAAATGCAACAAAACGGAGAGTTTATTTGGCAGTCGTGGAAATACATTTTAAAATATGTGGTTTGCCCAAAAAGGTTCCCAACCCTTCCTCTATTGTAACGTCTAATAATGTATCTCAAAAATAATGAATTCATTTTATTAGTCACAATAAGAAAATAAATTATCCCCAGGCTGGACTTTGGGCACCCCTGTTGTAGCTTGTATGTGTTTGTATGTTCTTGTTGTTAAAGGAGTTCTTGACGTGATGCTCTTCTCCGCCTTCCTAGTGCTGAGCGTTGGCGAAGGTGGCTACTGGGAGGGGACGGTCCGCGGACGCACCGGCTGGTTCCCCTCCGACTGTGTGGAGGAAGTGATGCTTCGAAGTCAGGACACCCGATCAGGTTGGCTTTCAGCGCCTAGTTGTCATCCACTGACATGTGACAGATCTAACTTTGTTACTGGGGCTGTTGCAGAGAGCCGTGGCGAGCGGGCCAAGCGGTTGTTCCGCCATTACACTGTGGGGTCCTACGACAGCTTTGACGCGCCCAGGTAAGCGTGAAATTTTACAGCCAGAGACTAGGAGCTGGTAGCAGCAGCGTTTGAAGGTCCAAAGCACGAGTGCCACCAACTGTTTTTTGTTTGAATGTGGCATGTGTCCTTTGGTGAGGTTGCGCTGGAATGCCATACCACTCTTCTTTGCACTGACGCTTCCTCCTCCTGGTGGAGTGTTTGGACACGCAGCACATGCTGGGAGTCACTTTTTCACGCCGCCCGTCATTTGACGTGTTGTGACTGTGTGCCGCGGGACACAATGACGTCGCCCCCGGAGGGCGGGTAGAAGCTGGCGGAGGCTGAGCAGAATTGGCGCGGGCCGACTGGGCCAGCTGTTCACTTGACTTTTTATGCTCCCGTCCTCCTTGGTTCGGTACTGCATGTGTGGGTGTGGGGGGCGCTAACTTTCCAATGTGCTGCAATCATCTTATGAATGAAGCGCTTCTGGCTGTGCAGAATTACAATACCATACTGGACAGAGTTGGTACTACACCCAGTTGGGTCAGATGATTATAATGCAGGGGTGTAAAAATTGAGGCCAGGGGGCCATTTGCATCCCAAAGCACATTCTAAAAATACAACAGCAAAAATATAAAAATCATCAGTAGATTTAAAAGATTAAGACAATATTAATCTAACAAGAAATAGTAATAATGCTGTAAAATTGAAGTGCGATGAAGAAAGTTGCAATAGTTGCAATTGGAAAAAAAAAATTAGCAGCTAGAATTTATTGTGGAATTTGTTATGGAGGAAAAAATGTCCTCCCTGAGTCACCACCTTATCGTGGTGGAGGAGTTTGCGTGTCCCAATGATCCTAGGAGCTAATTTGTCGGGGCCTGTCATGGCCCTGGTAGGGTCACCCATGACAAACAGGTCCTAGGGAGGAACCAGACAAAGTGTGGCTCAAAAGATCCTAATGATGAATAATACAATTGGACTTCGTTTTCCCTCGCCCGGACGCGGGTCACCGGGGCCCCCCTCTGGAGCCAGGCCCGGAGGCGGGGCACGATGGCGAGCGTCTGGTGGCCGGGCGTGCACCCATGGGGCCCGGTCGGGCACAGCCTGAAAAGGTAACGTGAGTCCCCCCTCCCATGAGCTCACCACTCGTGGGAGGGGCCAAAAGGGTCGGGTGCAAAGAGAAGCTGGGTGGCGGCCGGAGGCAGAGGCCTTGGCGGTCCGATCCTCGGCTACAGAAGCTAGTTGTCGGTACGTGGAATGTCACCTCTCTGGCGCGGAAGGAGCCTGAGCTGGTGCTTGAGGTGGAGAAATTCCGGCTAGATATAATCGGACTCACCTCAACGCACAGCAAGGGCTCTGGAACCAGTCCTCTCGAGAGGGGCTGGACTTCATTCCACTCTGGTGTTGCCGGCAATGAGAGGCGACGAGCAGGGGTGGCAATTCTTGTTGCCCCCCGGCTCTGAGCCTGCACGTTGGAGTTTAACCCAGTAAACGAGAGGGTAGTTTCCCTACGCCTTCGGGTGGGGGGACGGGTCCTGACTGTTGTTTGTGCTTATGCGCCAAACAGCAGTTCAGAATACCCGCCCTTTTTGGAGTCCTTAGAGGAAGTACTAGAGAGTGCTCCCTTGGGGGATTCCCTTGTTCTGCTGGGTGACTTCAACGCTCATGTTGGCAGCGACAGTGAGACCTGGAGAGGTGTGATTGGGAGGAACGGCCCCCCTGATCTTAACCCGAGCGGTGTCTTGTTATTGGACTTCTGTGCTCGTCACGGATTGTCTATAACGAACACCATGTTCAAGCATAAGGGTGTCCACATGTGCACTTGGCACCAGGACACCCTGGGCCGCAGTTCGATGATTGACTTTGTGGTTGTGTCGTCGGACTTGCGGCCACATGTTTTGGACACTCGGGTGAAGAGAGGGGCGGAGCTGTCAACTGATCACCACCTGGTGGTGAGTTGGTTCCGATGGTGGGGGAGGATGCCGGTCAGACCTGGCAGACCCAAACGCATTGTGAGGGTCTGCTGGGAACGCCTGGCAGAGTCCCCTGTCAGAAGGAGTTTCAACTCCCACCTGCGGGAGAGCTTTGACCATGTTCCGAGGGAGGCAGCGGACATTGAATCCGAGTGGGCGATGTTTCGTGCCTCCATTGTCGATGCGGCCGATCGGAGCTGTGGCCGTAAGGTGGTCGGTGCCTGTCGTGGCGGTAATCCCAGAACTCGTTGGTGGACACCAGTGGTGAGGGATGCCGTCAAGATGAAGAAAGAGTCATATCAGGCCGTCTTGGCCCATGGGACTCTGGAGGCAGCTGACAGGTACCGGAAGGCCAAGCGGTCTGCAGCTCTGGCGGTCGCTGAGGCAAAAACCCGGACATGGGAGGAGTTCGGAGAGGCCATGGAAAACGACTTCCGGATGGCTTCAAAGAGATTCTGGACCACCATCCGCCGTCTTCGGCGGGGGAGGCAGTGCACAGTCAACACCGTGTATGTTGGGGACGGTGTGCTGCTGAACTCGACTCGAGATGTTGTGGACCGGTGGAGGGAATACTTTGAAGACCTCCTCAATCCCACCGACACGCCTTCCAACATGGAAGCAGTGCCTGGGGACTCTGAGTCGGGTTCGCCTATCTCTGGGGCTGAGGTCACCGAGGTGGTCAAAAAGCTCCTTGGTGGCAAGGCCCCGGGGGTGGATGAGATCCGCCCGGAGTTCCTTAAGGCCCTGGATGCTGTGGGCGTGTCTTGGTTGACACGACTCTGCAGCATTGCGTGGACGTCGGGGTCGGTGCCCCTGGACTGGCAGACCGGGGTGGTGGTCCCGCTTTTCAAGAAGGGGGACCGGAGGGTGTGTTCTAACTATCGTGGGATCACACTCCTCAGCCTTCCCGGTAAGGTCTATTCAGGGGTTCTGGAGAGGAGGATCCGCCGGATAGTCGAATCTCGGATTCAGGAGGAGCAGTGTGGTTTTCGTCCTGGTCGTGGAACTGTGGACCAACTCTATACTCTCGGCAGGGTCCTTGAGGGTGCATGGGAGTTTGCCCAACCAGTCTACATGTGTTTTGTGGACTTGGAGAAGGCATTCGACCGTGTTCCTCGGGGAATACTGTGGGGAGTGCTCCGGGAATATGGGGTATCGGACCACCTAATCCAGGCGGTTCGTTCCCTGTATGACCGGTGTCAGAGTTTGGTTCGCATTGCCGGCAATAAGTCGGACCCGTTTCCAGTGAGGGTTGGACTCCGCCAGGGCTGCCCTTTGTCACCGATTCTGTTCACTACTTTCATGGACAGAATTTCTAGGCGCAGCCAGGGCGTTGAGGGGTTCCAGTTTGGTGGCCGCAGGATTCGATCTCTGCTTTTTGCAGATGATGTGGTCCTGTTGGCTTCATCGAGCAGTGACCTTCAACTCTCACTGGATCGGTTCGCAGCTGAGTGTGAAGCGGCTGGAATGAGAATCAGCACCTCCAAGTCCGAGTCCATGGTTCTCGCCCAGGAAAGGGAGGAGTGCCATCTCCGGGTCGGCCATGAGGTCCTGCCTCAAGTGGAGGAGTTTAAGTACCTCAGGGTCTTGTTCACGAGTGATGGAAGGATGGAATGCGAGATGGACAGACGGATTGGTGCGGCGTCTGCAGTGATGTGGACTCTGCACCGGTCTGTCGTGGTGAAAAGAGAGCTGAGCCAAAAAGCACAGCTCTCGATTTACCGGTTGATCTACGTTCCTACCCTCACCTATGCTCATGAGCTTTGGGTAGTGACCGAAAGGACAAGATTGCGGGTACAAGCGGCGGAAATGAGTTTTCTCCGCAGGGTGGCTGGGCTCTCCCTTAGAGATAGGGTGAGAAGCTCTGTCATCCGGGAGAGACTCAGAGTAGAACCGCTGCTCCTCTGCATTGAGAGGAGCCAGATGAGTTGGTTCGGGCATCTGGTTAGGATGCCTCTTGAACGCCTCCCTGGGGAGGTGTTCAGGGCACGTCCAACCGGTAGGAGGCCTCGGGGAAGACCCAGGAAACTTTGGAGAGACTATGTCTCTCAGCTGGCCTGGGAACGCCTCGGCATCCGCTGGGAAGAGCTGGAAAAAGTGGCCGGGGAGAGGGACCTCTGGGCTTCCCTGCGTGGGTTGCTGCCCCCGCGACCCGACCTCGGATAAGCGGAAGAAAATGGATGGATGGATAGAAAAAATGTCGTAGCATAGAGTTGAAATATTTTTTTAAATGTACGTTTAAACAAACAAAAAAAACAAAGTCATTTTTAGAAAATTAGGTTGGGGGAAAAAGTTTTACATTATGTGAATAAAGTTAAGCAATGATGGTAATAAAATCATAATATTATGAGAAGAAAATGTATGAAAATATTTTAGAACAAAGTTGAAATATTTGGTAACTTAAACTTGGCCAAGCTGAGCAAAATCTTAAAAAAAAAATCAATGTACGGGAAACCCTGCGTTACCCCCACACAATTCTTCATCTCCCCTGCAAAGTGTGTTTGTGTCTGGCAAAAGCATACATGTCACATTTCCTTGATGAAGAAGACGCCTGTCGTCGGCGTGCACACTCATCATGGAGAATGAGAGATAGCCACGGGTCAAACACCTCGCCTGTCCCTCATGCTGCCTTCCATGACCGTCTCAGCGGCCCACATTGTTTTTAATTTATCCAACAACCCCCTGAGTGGTTTTCATTTTCCCTCTGCCACCCGCCGGCCCCCGTGGTGCCTTCGTCTGGAAGGTCACGAAGTGAAGGGCAGGTGCGGGAAGAAGGTGTTGTGTGTGCACTTAGGTGATAATTCACATGCGCCACACGTGCACACTGAAGGCTATTCTAATGTGGAAATTCTCCACGTTTGAAGTGAAAAATGGCAGACGTCAGCGTTAAGATTCCTGCTATGCACTTCCCGGCCTTTCATAGAGTTTATCACACTCTGAGCCAGCAGAGGGCAGCACAGCACAGGATTGTCTGACATGAGGATGCCAAGGATGACCCTCGCCTCAAAACGGCATGAAAATGTCCCCAGTGATGCCCGTTTACTCCACTGTTGTTTACAAAGGGCGCCGTCCACAAAAATACCAGCCCCAGGGGTCCAGAGGCCCGTTGGACATGTGCCCGGCGTGCCAGATGGCGCTCCACCCCTGGCCATCATGCAGATGTCAGTGCAGATTGGCTTGAACCACCATGAAGTGGAACCGTGATGGCCGCCGGCTGTTGGGCTCGTGCACATGGCTGCCTTTCGTCGAGAAGAAGCGCGGGGACACAAAGAGACAAATGACGAAATTTGAAATATTTTAAGAGGGACAGACTCAAAGCATTGGAGTCAAATGTAAAACCCAAAAAAACATGGCTGACAGCCCCAATAACAAGTTTTTCTACGTCATGTCAGTCCTTCCTGACAACATGTTTGTCAACGTGATAAAGCTAAAGCTGGCACTTAAGTACTAAGGGCACAGTACACTACAGCACATCATACTAGGCTTTTAAGATGCCAATTCTGATCTTTCACCGCTGAAATTGAACGATATGGATCACCTTTTCAATGTATTCCCAGTATAACAAGCGTCATTGGCCAGGGGTGGCGCATAAAGTCAGAACACGTAGGTCCCTTGACTGCCAGGAGGCCAAAAATAAGTCATTACTAATATAATTAGTAATTAAGCAACATAATTATACACTTTGTCACCTCTAACGAAGCCAAGATACAGCCATTTTCTTTATCTTTTGTGTTTACAATATTAAAAATTATATGAATGAATATTCAAACGGCCCCCACACCCTATAATGTTTCAGTATGTGGCCCTTGGTGGTGAAAGTGTGGACAGCCCTGCTTCACACAGACATGGATGAAAGTGTTGGCGAAAGACAAAATAGTGGATTTCCCCCCACCCCAAAATGCATATTGACAAGCTGCAAAGCTTCTGGGAGACAAACGTGGGGCTTTTTGTCAAGTTAGGTCAGCTGTATGTTTGCAGCATACAGAGAAAGGAAAACCATCCCGACTGGGAAACATGGAGGAGACTCGCTTGTGGTCTAAAAACCACTGTATTAGGTTAAGGCCATGGTTCCAAAATACAACTTAACAAGGATCATTGAAAAATCAGCAGTCATTTACAAAGATAACGTCTAAATGTCAAGATAAAAAAGTTGTAATTGAATGAGAATAATGTCGTCACTTTATGAGGAAAATGGTAGCGTACAGTTAAAAAATTACTTTGGGGAAAGAGGTATAGTACAGGGTGGCACATTTAGCTTGTATTAGACGTGTATTTACATTTATTTGAGCATTGAGAGATGAAATATTCAATGTAAAATGTAAATCATAATGAATGTAAATAAATGTCCAATAAATAAGTGTTAACTGTATCACGAGAACAAAACTTACACGAAGAAACCTGAAATAGTCGTAAAGTTTTGATAGCACAAAGCTAAATTTATTCAAAAAAACAATGTTTTTGTATTTCATAGTATTATGAGAAACAAACAATTAAGTTGTGGAAAAAGGTATAATGTAATTATGGGAATAAAGTCATAATATTACAAGAAACTACTTATTTAAGAATAATATTGGTATCAATATTAAATAATAGAATAATATTCATAGTATATAGATCATATATAAAAAGAACATCACATCTTTTTCATGCACTTCTTAGCATATCCACACGTCTTGTTTTACAAAATATCAAGTGGCAAAGTTGCGTCCTTTCACTTTTCACCGCGTGGCCCTGAAGAAAAGGTTTGGACATAGTTTGGGTTAAGGGCACCATCATGGTTGTCTGCTGCAGTTTCATTAGTTTGTTGTTTCTCTTGAAGCACAATTCATAAGCAATGTCTGATTTCCTTTCCTCCATTGTCAGCACATTTCTCGTCTGTCAGTTTTCAATTGTTGCAGTCATTCTTGTGGCTTTTTCTTTACCAACTATTGTGTGTATAATGTGTGTGTGTGTGTGTGTGTTTGCGGGGCCTCCCGTTGTTACACATGCTATTTTATATCCGACGTGATGCGGCGGTGTAGCGGAAAGTGAAACGAGGGTCTCCCCACTGTGGTAGAATGCAGCATCAGCCTTCAGCAAACTTTAAAAACTACCCAACAACATCAATACTGTGCGACTTCTCGTAACCTCGAGCTTCGCCAAGGTCGTCGTGCATGTGAATCTTCAGATAAGCGGCAAACGGCGCGCACTCATCGCTCGTAGGCAAAGATCTGCGCCTCCAAAGATATCTCTGCCAACATTTGTGATGAGGAGCAGCGATTATACGCATGATCTCAGGCGCAGTCTGTTCATCTCCCCAGCGAGCCCGCATGAGATCATTTTAGGGCCAACAGCAGGTCAGATAAGGACGTTGGAGGACAGATTGAAGCTCTGCTGCTCTGACAACTCGAGAAAGGTGGCAGTCGCATATTGACCCTGTTGCAAATAAACTACAGTTGGACTTCCTCTGCCCCTCAAGGTGCAATCCACACTTTGGAATAATGATTGGATTTCAGATGAACCACTTGTACCCTTTCGGGCACTGTGCTCTATAGAGAAAAAGATGCTCATGTGACTGCTTTGTAATAGCCTCAATTAGTCCCACACCTGTCCCTGCAATGACATTTGATAGCAGCCACGCTGAACTGTCTGGGGGACAATGTTACTGCAGACCTGCCAACATGTACACATTTATTGTACTCAACATGCAATTTGACTCTTGAACAGCATGTTCTTCACAGCTCTCCATTTTGTGCATTTCAGTTTTGTGTTTCCAGTCTATCCAATACAGATAATTAGATATGATCAGTTTTCCAATAGTATTTCAAATCTAGGGGGCTTGAAAATATGTCTGACCCTTTGGGGGTGCATGACAGAAAACCATTAAGAACCACGTAGCGTAAGTGGCGGTACTGAAGGAAGGTGTTCCTACTTCCCAGTTCAGTTACCAGTTTTTAACTTTAGTTGACGATTACGTTGTCATGGTTACAATGAGCTATCTCCTGACAGAACGTGTGGGGGTTCTCTGCTTGGTTTGCCCCGCTGAATATGATGTAATAAGTATGTGGTATAATAGTATGGGCTGTATCGCTGCAGCCACATAAATGTGGCGGTCTGCTCTTCTGGGAGGCCTTTTAGGAATCTTGGTCCGTTTGTGAGGTCCGCGGTCTCTCATGAAGCGAGAAACGGGCCTTCCATAAAGTGTTCCCACACAGATGGAAGCCTAAAATGAAGACTAAAGACTGAGGGACAACTAAGGACTGTAGTCCAACCTCTCATTGATTGAGTCGTTCACTGATGAAGAGTCGGGTCAAGCGTACAAGAGAAGCTGTGCTTTGGAGGCATCACTCCGGCGACTCAATCGAGCGCTGAACCTTGGATGGAAACACAAAGCCCAATACCGGGGCCGTGTCCCAATTCCATTCCCTGGGTTTGGGTCCAAATTAGCCTTGAAAGATCTCCACCATGGTGCTTGGAGAGGAACAAAGAGACACACAGATGGAGGATTGATATGACTTCGGAGTCTAATTGTCATACCGCAGAGTCCTTGACGCTTGGCTGGAAGCGGTCCAACCGCATGCGCACGCACACACGCAGCATACCTGGAGATGAACAATTATGTTTCACTTTGTTGACATCCACAACTCCTCCCCCCTCTTTCCTTCATTCATGCGCTTTGCCCTACACACACGCACGCACGCACGCACGCACACACACGTCTGTGCAGAGAGAGAAGCGGCGAGGCAGCGATGTGCGATGAGACGAGAGCTGTGATAGTTGGCGAGATGAGGACGATGTGGGGGGGGCTGGTGAAGGAGTAAAGGGATGTGGGACTACTTGGACGTTTGGCCTGAGAAATGATGTGAGTGCCCCCCGTTCGTTTATAGCTAATGTGCATGTTGTAGCGGGAGGGGGGGGTGTTCCATTATCACAAAGTCACTTGATGACTGACAGCTGCCAGTCATCTGCTTATGTGGTTTTAATGAATGGGATGCATGACGGCGGCGCGAGCACATGACGGCGTTGATTGAATGCATGCGTATTTGCATGCAGGCCCCGCCCCCTTCGTGTGCACAAACCCAGTCACCTCTCGCCAAATGATCTCCCTCCCTCCTCCCTCCTTAAGCCGCCTCCCTCCCTGTGCTCCTCTCCTCGCGCACCCTCCCCTCCCTGTCGCAGCCAACGCAGCTTCCCGCTTGCTCGCCTCCGTGTTTTAAGCATGAAGGGGCTGGGGGAGCACGGCCCTCTCCTCCCGCTCCCTTCCTCCTCTTCTCTTTCGTCTTCCTCTCCTCCTGCTCCTCCTCCTCCTCGCCTCTCGCGGCTCACGCTCATTGCCGTCTCGCAGGAAGACGAGAAGGAGAGGGAGGGGAGGAAATGGCGATGGGGGCATGCAGCGAGGAGGATCTCTCCCACTCCCTCTCCCTCTCCTCCTCCTGGCCGATGCTGGGCCCCGTAAATCGGAGCATCTGGTTCATTTACAGGTACCTGCCGTGGCTTTTCACCCCTCCCCATCCTCAAACCTCAGTTGGCGTGGTAGCCGGAAAGGGGAGGGGGGTCGCATGCATGTACATCATGGATGTTGCAGCAGCAGTGTGTTTTGGTTGTGTGGGGATGCAGCGGCGGCGTTGCACGTGTGCGAGCGTTTCGCCGAATGAACATGCGTGTGAGCTTCGAATCCCCCCCCCCAGCGTCCCACAACGTAGCTGGCGTCATGCTCGTCACTACCGCTGCTCTATGGATGGATTACGTGTAGCGTGTGCAAGCGTGGTAGTGTTTGCGTCCTCAGTGCGCGATCGTTCACTGTGTGTGTGTGTTTGTGTGGTGACATGCTTTCAGTGCATGTGAGCCTCACGTCTGACCACAGCTTCATCTCAAACCTCGGAAATCCAACCTGATCTGTTTTTGGAGGAATCTTCAAGTTCATTGTCCCAATTTAGCATTGATTGGCTTGCAAGTGGAAAAGGAAGTTATACAAATAAGTACTACACCCATAAAAATACAATGTGGAGCAAACCCTACTTTTGCAATTTTTACTTCTGTTGATATCATTATAATTTCTCTTGAATGGTTTATCATCGATGAGACACTTGTGAAAAGTTATACCCACACCAAAAGAGCCACGGAAAACACGCCCTCTTGGCAGTCCGTGATCGGCCTTGCTTGACTCTTCACTTTGTGGTTGATCTTGCTCATGCACATAGACGTGCCGCGCGCTCCTTCCTCAAGCTGCAGCAAGCTAGCTATTACTGATAAATAATGCATTCAGTGTTTTGTTTTTAAAATAACTTGACATAATCTACAAGGCACAGCACGCTTGCTCATGTATGGGATGATGGCTGGATTCTTTCACCAGTTATGACAATAATTATAATGATAGCCTTGCACCTTAGAAATGAGGCTAAATAGTCAGGAAAGTGCAGCTTTGTATACGTGAAGTGATGTCGGAGCAGGTTTTTGTTGGACTTTTGGACCTAATTCCATATTCTATGGAATTTTAGGTTGCTTGACCACCAGAACCTCGATTTGTTGGTTGAGGGTTCTCACAGAACCTGTTGCTTCCCATGCATTTACATAAATTGATTTGGTGCCATCTGTTGGCCCCTCGCTCTTAAACACATTATAATGGGACTCTCTGTGAAGGTAGACAGTCGATGACATCATAACTCTGCTTCTGAACACACCTCATACGCACCTGGTCTTCGGAGAATGAGAAGATGTAGCAGAAGGGATCGGAGTTGTCGACTTTCTCGCTATATCTAGGGAATATTCAGGCAAACTACGGCCCGGGGGCCACATCCGGCCCACCAATTGCCTCCACAGTATTATTTTTAACACACAAGCTGGCGACATGATTTGCAAGTAGTCAAAGTAAATCTGAGACAGTTTGAGTTGCTTTTTCATGCCGGGTGTCTTACTCAGTAAAAAAACAAAAAAACAAAGGTGTAAAATGAAATGTTATTTGGCGTGGTCTGGTGTTTGAAGGGCTCCTGGAGAAAGGCACTCAAGCACATATCACAGATTGTATGACACTTTTACAGATCAAATAAGACAAAGAATGAATTATAAGTGTAAAGTAGTATGCGTGTAAAAAATATATATAAATAGTCGGGCCCCCCCAGCCAATTTTGGTAACTCAATGCATCTCGCCTCCGCTCTAGAGACTCTTTCAGAAAGTAAAGTAACAAATTTAGCCTTTTTTTTGTTGGTCTTCTTGGACACTTTTGAGCATGATCGCTCTTCTCAACGAGCAGTGGGTGCTGCTGTCCAAAAAAGGAGTGACAGAAGACAGTTCACTGAACGTCTTTGAGTTTTTGTGCATGCCCATGTGGAAGCTCGCCAAAAAGCGGTACGGTGGTAGTATTTTGATCAGGCGTTGGACAACACAAACAATCGTAGTACGTAGTAGTGTGTCGTGCCAAAGCGGCCTTTTCTGAGCCATTCTACCCCTCGGGGTACAACAATGCACTTTTATTTTGCGACAGTGAGAGGAGTCGGTCTTCCTGCTGCTTGTTTGTCTGAGCTGTGCTTGCGGCACTGCAACGTTGCTCTGATTGTGACGCGAGCGAGAGAGAGCGGGAACAAGCGTCTGGGTCTGAAAAGCTGAGGGATGCGAAGCATATTGAGGAGCCTGCTACCCTAAGTCTCTCTGATCCACGCTCGTGTTCGGTGACGACGTGGACTTTGTGGGACTTCTACGAGGAGTTTGTGCTCTGTCGGAACCGCGTCAAGAGGCAAAACCGGGTGGCTAACAGCGCTGTTAGCAGGTTTGAGCGTGCGCCTGTTGATTCTGCTCCCTCCTGGGTGGAGCAGCTGGCCCAATTGATGATCTGCAAAGTTTTTTCAGTGTACCGATGCTGGGATTTTGTTCTGAATCTGTGTCTGGATGACCTAATAAAACATTACCCTTTTACAATAATCTTTGCTGCTGCTGCTCTGTAGTAATAATCCTCGCTTTGAGGTGGTTCGCAGACAGCTGAATTAAAACCGGACTTTGTGAAACAGAACTTGGCAGATTTGTGGAGGAAAAAAAAAAACAAATCCGGCTTTTCAAAAAGTGTACAATATCAATGCAAACATTTCCTTTGCTGGTAACTAGTGATTTAGTCATTCTGTCTTGTCTTTTCCACTGACAAAAAGACTGTGTGTGTGTGTGTGTGTGTGTGCGCGTGTGTGTGTGTGTGTGTGCTGCAAGATGACAGTACCAACAAAGAGGCTTGTCAGAGGCGTTCCCAGCCTGCAGAGACTGCAACACTCCCAGATGAGTGCGTGAAAGAACACGGACAGGAAGTGAGATCAGACGGCTGCATGGCACAGAGACGAAAGTGGGCGGGGCCTTGTAGAGGAGCTGTTAGCGTGTGCTTACATCTTATACATATCATTGGTGCCTTTCTGATGCACTGGGCTGGATCGGTGTTGTTGTTGCGTCACAGTGGTGCATTCAGGTACTTTCACACTTCTTTTACACATTGATAACTGCACTGGATCCTCTGTGGTCAGCATCACAAATAGTCTGTTCCAGGGTCAAACTGTTGCCATTATGAAGTCCTTATTACCTGTACAGGTAATGTTTTTCATCTGGCATACAAGAAGGCCCCTGAACATCCCCTCCGCTGGCTTAAGGGGAAGCCCACGTCTAGCTACCAGCGCACATTCATTTCTGCTGTGCGAGCCAGCATTACTCTGTAGCCATCTCACCCTGTTGCCCATTTCACAAGAGTGCGCATGCCGTGCACGTTGTTCGCTGTCAGTGACTAATGGCCCGCCATTACTTGGCTTGGCTCGGGTGGTGACTTTTCCCAGCTAGCAAGCGGCGGCATTATATGGTAGCATCCATTCTCTAATAGATAGATTGCGATGGACAGCAGCAGTGAAGTTTGCAGTATGTTGTGATGTCATTTATTGCCCGGGGAGTCCAAGCCTTTTCCAGCGAGGGCCACGTACATAAAAATCGGTTGCTATATTAAAGATGCCCAAAGCAGTCCATTATACATTTATATATGCTAAGACAGGGACTCTCAACTGGTTACTCAAGGACCAGTTTTCAGTGGGTCACAGGCAAAAGAAAAATTATACAAAACTAATCTTAGCTAATTTTTTTACACACACACATGCAAAACTATGCCGACACCTGCAACCCACAAGGCATGCTGGGTAACTCTGCGGTAGCTACTCTTCCCCGCACACTGTGTAATTTTGCAAGTGTATTTTTTAAATATAAGAAAAAATGTCAGTAGAAAAATGTTGGGTCACCAATTGTCACTAGGGGGCGATGGTGGGTCCTGCAGCCGAAACATCCACACCTTAGCTCTGTGTTGTTGCAGGGTAAGCAGATTGGTGCAAGATTTAATAATGTACAAACATGTCAGTCCTGTACCCCTCCAGATATTTGACTTGAAACCGTCTACGCTGGCTACACATTTCCAAAGAAATGTTTTAAAACCTTAAACATGGAAACTGTAGTCGGCAACATGAGCTGCGGTGCTATTGTGGCACGCTTGAGTCGCCGAAATAGTCAGATGCAACCAGATAAATACAGATAAATATCTGCACACAATACCCATGCCAAAAAAACGGCCATATATCCAATATTTCATTGTTCATAGTTCATATTTTTGTTTCTGCCGGACTACCCAGCATGCCTTGCGGGCATTTGGAAATAACAGTTTAAAGTTATGCGCTATATTTAGCGCTTAGTTGATGTTTACCACCCACACAGTAGTTGTAGTAGAAGTAGTAGTTAATTTATGTGATACATTACCTTGCTGTGGATGTGTGGTTTTCGTTTCTTTGCACCGTGAGCAAGTATTTTATTGTGTTTGATGACTACATATAGATTACATCTTCAAGATTCAACACTCTTGTTTGTGGAGCAATGAACAACTTCATGCTCTGTCACTTTCCTTCTTTCTGCTCCGTGCACTCTGCGCTGTGAGGCGTTCAGGCTCACTCGTAATGGTGAGTGTTAGGCGCTATTTGTTAAGTTTTATTCACGTACCCCCCATTACGATTGGGGTACCCTACTTTGGAAAACTTGAATGTACAATGTGCCGAGGTCCAATCAAAACAAGCTGCAAGCCGCAGAGGACCCCCATGCTGTACTTGGGACACCCCTGTCTGAAATAAAAGCTCAAAGTGCCCTCTTCAGTCCTAGTTTAGTTGCCTTTAATCCAATGTGGTGGTGGCCATACCATAACAGAACCTAAGTGTACTGTGGCTGCCACTAGTGATGTCACCAAAGGGGGAGTCTGTCTACATGTCACCATATCCTCTCTTCTAGTGACTACATAATCAAGGAGAAGACGGTGCTTTTGCAGAAGAAGGACAGTGAGGGTTTTGGATTTGTGCTGAGAGGAGCCAAAGGTGAGGAAGAACGCAAACAGCAAGACATGACCTCACCCAACTTCCGACTAACACCAGACGCTTTTGCGCGACGTCTACAGCTCAGACCCCCATTGAGGAGTTCACCCCCACCCCCGCCTTCCCCGCCCTGCAGTACCTGGAGTCGGTGGACGAGGGGGGCGTGGCCTGGCGAGCCGGTCTCAGGATGGGGGACTTCCTCATAGAGGTACCGCCCCACCGCCGCAGCAGCCTCAGGACTCCCCAAGCCACCGCTCTGTCATTTCCAGGTCAACGGTCAGAACGTGGTGAAGGTCGGCCACCGGCAGGTCGTCAACATGATCCGCCAGGGTGGCAACAGCCTCATGGTGAAGGTCGTCATGGTAACCCGCAACCCCGACATGGAGGAGGGCGCCCGGAAGAAAAGTAAGCTGATCTTGGGTCGGTGAAGCCCGCTTATGTTTTTTTTACCAGTGACCTTGTGGACCTCCCTTGCATTGCAGTCCCCCAGCAGAGCAAGAGGCTGAGCACGCCCGCCATCGCCCTGCGATCCAAGTCCATGACCTCGGAGCTGGAGGAGATGGGTGAGCAAAACCCTTCAATGTTGAAGCTTTTAAGACCAAATGACTGTCAAGTATCGTCCTAGTAAACGTGGAACACATTTCACTCGTAATGTTTCTTCTCTTGTCAATCGCCATTAATATCTGTGTTTTTACACTCGAAAGGTTTAAAAGTATTGCCATAAGTAAAGTAGTTCCATGTCTGTTGCCGTGGCAACCACCCCATTGATGCCCATTCTATTTGAGGCAAGAAAGTAGGCGGGGAAGTGTGCGTCCAGGGTCAACGCCCCCGTTTGTTATTTATGTTTGTTTGTTGTTGGGTTTTATTTGTATTTTTACACCTCTCCCGGGCCTCACTTGGAGATGTAAAACACAAAGTCGTTCTCTTCCACTTCCCGCGCACGTCAAGGTCAACGGGAGCGCAGCGTGCAGCCGTATTATGCTTATTTAACGCATTAAAATTCATTTAGCTGCCACGCCTATTAAACTCTTGTCACCCCTGTGATTGGCGCAGTGTCCCGCCTCACCGCGGTGCCCTCATGCAAGGCTCACATTAGCATGGCAACCATGCCGCCGCGCGCTCGTTACTGTCCTTCTTCTTCTGTAGTTGAGCTGCTGTTTGGGAACACAGCGACAGACGGCGGTCGGGATTCGTTTTAAAGTTTCACGTTTTAACTGCTGCTGTCTTTTTGTCTTTTTCTGTCCTCATTGTGGCGTCCTAACATGTCAACAGTGGAAAGAGGTGGGCGTCCTTCCTTCACTGTGAATAAATGTGTGCAATCCGTGTGTTGTCGTTAAATTGAGCTAATCCTGCCTGGCTTTTTCGTTGGAGTGTTTGACACGGCATAGAAGTGGCACAGATGACACACTCCAGGGAATGTTATTAGTATTCCCTGTAACAATGCTGTCATGCTCCTGCCAAAACAAAGTCTCCTTTTGTCCTCCTTGCAGCTGCTACCCCTTGGAAAAAGAAGCCAGGTAGACTCGTCTCCACTCTGCCTAATCTGTGTGCCTTCGACCCGAATGACTGGACTTTTTATTTCCCCCACAGAATTTGAGTCGTCCCAAGTTGCGGAGAAGAAGAGGACAGTCTATCAGATGGCTTTAAGTAAGGCCCATCATCTTCATGTCCCAAATTCCTCGTTGTGTCATCCAACTCCATCCACTGCGTCCTCTTCCGAGCCTCCGTTCTTCCATTTTTTTTGCTGTCCCTTTTTCTGTTTCATTGTCCCGTCTTCCTCTTTTTCTCTTTCCTCCCCGTCCGTCTCTCCCTCCTCTTTCTCTCAGATAAATTAGATGAAATTCTTGCAGCCGCTCAGCAGACAATCAGCACCAATGAGCCCCCGGGGACGCGGGCGCAGGTGGCAAAAAGGGACAGGGGTCGAAGTTTCTACAGTAATGAGGTGTGTTGATCAATAATAATATACTATGCAGTGTACCTGTGTCACTTTCTTGTCCGCAACATATCTTTCAGTCAACAGTGTGTCTTACACTTGTGGCTTTTTGCAGCCAAACTTCACAGACCAGACTGGGTTGGGGGTGGCGCCGTCCGGCCTGGGTCTGGGCTACGATCGTGGCCAGTATGCCTCCGGGCACGGCCCACAGCACGGTATGCTGCGGCAGAAGTCCATCGGTGAGGCCGTCTTTTTTTTCTGCCTGTCTGTCTGTCCTTTGGAGTTGCTGGAGGTCCACAATGTGCTGGTCTGTGTGTCTGTGGGCCGCCTCCCCCCACCATGTTTGTCTCCCAGGCCAATTGTGTTGTCTTTTTAGAGCCACCTGTGTAACACAATGCAAAAATAATATGATAGTCTTCTCGATCTAAACGCACATTGCTGTAGGTTCTTGGCCTGCATTGTATTGTAATGTCTCCACCAATGCTGATTATTTCATCACGCACCCCACCTGAAACGTTTATTATCATACTTTATCTTTGTCTTGCTTTGTGCAACGGGTGCTGCCAGTGTGGCTATGTGGCTGTAGGTTGGTAAACGTCACTCCCTGGCATCTTTTGCTTGAAGGCCAATGCTCTCGGCTCTCATTCATCCCACTTTGGTTGGAGCCCAATGCTGAACCAGGCAGGCTACATTGGCCTGCGCTCTAAACCAAATCAGAGATTCTGTACTCCCCTTTTTATTGGATTATAACAAACCTAATTTTTGAACACTGACTTTGAAAGACTTGAGGACAGATCAGTCCAGATCAGCAGGTAGATGGACAGGCAGATGAAGACAGACATCCTCGCCAATGTGTGTTGCTGACATTTTCTGAACTCCAGTCGTCCAACAGAATGTCACAAACTTGAATTTCATCTCATCTGAAACGATGTCTTCTTTTGTGGCTGTAGGGGTGCCTGAGGAGGAGAGGCAGTTCCTGCATCCTCCGGCAATGAAGTTTGCTCGCAGTCTGTCAGTGCCTGGGCCGGACGACATCCCGCCCCCACCAACCACAGCCCCGCCGGACCCTCCGTTTTCTTCTGCCCCTCCCCTTGGTTGGAGAGCCAAGTCGTCTCAGCAGCCTTCTGTGTCCCAATCCACAGCCACCTCTTCGCACTACCAGCCCTATGCCCAGGCAGTACACTTCACCCATTTGAGCCGGGAGAGGACTGGCGGTCCCAGTGCTGCCCCCGGTGGCGGAACAGCAGTGGACCACGCAACTTTCTATTCCCACGTAGGCGCCCACGCTGCCCAAAGCAGGACTGCCACACGTAAGGTTGCATATACTGGGGAGCCTGCCGGAGGGGTCAAAGCAGCGGGCCTCAGGAGAGGCTATAGCAGTGCTGTCCCCCCACCCAGCATTGCAACCGTCATGCCACAGCAACAACAGACAGGCCAGAGCCAACCACAGCGACCAGAGCGCAGTGCAGCAGGAGCAGGGGGTCCTAAAGGGGGCGCCCGGAGAGGCAAAGGTCCCTTGGTGAAACAATCAAAAGTAGAGGACCTGCGCACAGGTCAAGGCACACTTGGGGGCAAAGTGGAGAAAAGCTCCATCCCAATCCCCACCATCATCGTCAAGGCCCCCTCCACCAGCAGCAGCGGGCGCAGCAGCCAGGGAAGCAGCGTGGAGGCAGACGCGCCCGCATCAGAGGAGGTGGACGAAGTCAAAACACCTCATGGTCTTCCGCCACCTACTCCAGCTCCACAGCCCCCTGCACCACCCTCCATCCCTGCACCCCCGCCTCCATCTTTGCCTTCCATGAGAGCCCAGGACGGGCTGGACTTCACCAGCCAGTTTGGGGCTGCTGTTGTTGGCGCGGCTCGCAGAGATCGGGAGCGCTTTCACGAAGCCCGAAGAAAGAATGCCTCCTTGTTCATGTCTGCTGAGGAGGACATGGGTTTTGGGGGAGAAGGAGTTGGAGGACTAACACGGACTCATGTGTCACAGCAGCAGCTTAACACACAAGAAATGTCTTCCTCTAAGCTGCGACCATCAAAGTCCATTGACGAGGGCATGTTTTCTGCCGACACCTTCATCCACCACACCCGCAGCATGCCTCCAGCCTTTGGCCTACCCGAGTACTCCTCATCTGCCCTCGACTACCAGCCCAAGTCTGTGCCTGCTGACCTGTACACTGCCACAGGAAGGCAGCCACCGTCCGCCTCCACCACCTTCATCCACCCCCTGACAGGAAAGGCTCTCGACCCCACGTCACCACTAGGCCTTGCCCTGGCAGCCAGAGAGCGTGCTCTGCGGGACGACACCAGGTTAAGAAGAGGGGCAGAACACCCCTTCATCCGCCAGATGTCCAACGTGGTCTTCCCTTCGTCTTCTGTCACCTCACAGCCAGTGTCGTCCTCTGCCCAGTTCTCCAGCTCCTACTTAGTCACCTCTTCTTCCCTGGCCGCCACCACTTCTTCTGTCGGACGACCGCCCTCGCCAAGAATCCTCAGAGGAGCTGGGGGTGTGTGGGGTGAGGAGGGCGGCAGCGGGGTGGAAAGAGATCGGGAAGGGGGAGGAACACGTGAGGGACTAAGAGTTCGCTTCTCGGAGGACAAAACGGTCCACACGCACCACTACCAGTCTCAGCCATATCAGCCCAGCTACAAGGACAGGGAGCGGGAGAGGTCAAGGGAGCGGGAACGAGAGGCCTCCAGGGAACGAGAGCGGGAGAAAGAGAGGGAGGTTTACATGAGGAGAGCGGAGCAGGTCGCTAATGACCAGGCATCCCAGCAGCCTCGGCGTCCCTCATTTCTCAGAATGGAAAGTCAAACAGACGCCTACATCTTGTCCCGTTCGACTCCCTCAACTACCAGCACTCAACAGGCAGCGAACACTACTGGGAACGCTGGGTCCGGCCTGATGGTTCTTCCTCCACCCGCCCCTTCTGTGGATGCAGATGATGAGTTTGTTTACGCTGACCCCCTCCCTCCTCCATTAGAGTTTGCTAACAGCTTTGACAGGGGGGTTTCAGGGTACTCGCAGCGTCGGCCTCTCCCCACGGTGAGCTCCACCCAACAGAGGGTCCCACCTCCTCCTCCACCACCTCCCCCGCCGCCTCCTCCACCCGCTCAAAAAGAACTGTTTGGAAGTGTGTTCCCCGCTCACACCCCCCTGCCCTCTCCCCAGGCGGGGGACTCCACAGCCTCCAGTCTCACCTCTTACGACAGCGAGGTAGCTAATCTGACTCAATCCGCTCCCTCACCCTGCCAGACTTCACCCAACCCACCTCCTCCCCCCTCACCCTCTACGTTGCACCCCACATCAACAAGCAGACCTCCGCCTCCGCCTTCAGTGTCACCGCCACCGCCTCCTGGCTCCTATCACAGACCCTTGTCTGTGTCCCATCCCCACCACTTGTACAACAGCACGCACACTCCGGGGCGCTCCTCGCCCACTCCTCCCCCGCTCACTGTAACGCCTCCCCCAGCCTACAGGGGCCCCCCAGCACTTTCTTCCACTGCCGCCACCTCTGCCCCTCTGCGGGGCACAGACTCATTTTCCACGACCACGAGCTGTGCCGCTACAACCACCGCTGTTGCCACCACAAAAAGCACCTCCACTCAGCTCTACCATGAGCGAACGCACACTGCATACGCTACGCCCTCCGGCACCATCCAAAGCACGCACAGGACAGGAGAGCGCCACCGTCCTCCCCCCACTGCCAAGAAGGGAGAATCCCAGGAGACTGTGGTGGACTCTGGCATAGAAGAACTGGACAGCCGCAGCAGTAGCGACCACCACCTGGACAGCATCTTGGCTAACGTTCGGGGGGACAGGTTGGACCGAGGGGAGAGGGGGGGAGGGCGGCTATCAGGTGGGACAGTGGAATCGGGGGAACGTGGAGATTTTCTGGAGTCTTACATGAGCTATCTGGATGGCCAAACTTTTGAGATGCAGAATGCCACAGCAGCAGCCTCCACCTACCCAAAAAGCAGCAGGTTCAGGGAGGGGGGTCGCAGCGTTGAGCTTCACAGACAGACCAGCACTGCACCCGCATCCTTCCACTCCCACAGGCGAAGAGGTGACCAGGAGGAGGAGGATGTTGAAGAAGGGGGCACCACTGAAGATGAAAATGGGCAGGACGGATATGGGGTGAGGGAAATGCAAAATTTGGGGCGTCCCAGCTCACCTTATTTTGACCGCCCACGCACACCTGAGAGGAAGCCTCTCTGGGCTGAAGGACAGATGGGCGGTGAGGCTGGGGGCCAGTTTGGGGCACTTTTAGAGGGGAAGAAGATTTACCCTCCTGTGACGAGTATGAAGCCAAACATCATCAACGAGCTGAGCAGCAAACTGCAGCAAAGGACCAAGGACACCTGGAGCACCCAGAGGCCACTGAGCAGACACAGGTAAATCTTGTTGTTTTGCCAATATTGGGTCGATATTATCGGACATCCCTCATCATGAAGTACAAACACTCAGTGGAGCAGACATTTAGTCATCCAATGTATTCATTTTTGTCCCTTTAGATTTTCAGAAGATTCCGCCTCGGCTCTGAGTCCACCATCGGCTCGCTCCCAGTCGCCCTCTCCAATCTCTTTATCCCAGCCGTCCTTGTGCGCGTCCCCGACGCCCGCCTCCCAGTATCCTAACTGGGGTAGGTCCCCGTCCCCTCAGCCCCAAGCTGCCTCTCAGCCGCCACGCTCTCATTCCCCGCTGTCCCCGACATCTTACTCCCCTTACCCCACCTCCCCCAAACACAGACCGGTCTACCGGACCAAAGCACTGGAATTCCAGTTCATCCCCAGTCGCGATTCTCGCAAATCAGACTCTCACATGCTTCAGCGCAGGCGGGCACCCAGTCCTCTCATCTCCCCATCAGAGAGGCCCAAAGTGGCGCCGCCACGTCCGTCATCCCTCCCCCTCCTCCCCACGTCACCCCTGTACAGTGCCATCTATGACTTGCGAGGTTCAATCACCCCTCCCTCACTCGGTAATCCTCTGGGAGATCCCTACTTCTCACCCTCTCCACCCCTCTTTGCCCCCTCTGGGGCCCCGCCTCCTCCAAACTCCACCTTAGTTGTTTCTCGCTCTCTCTCTCCCACTCATTTCCTGTCCGGCACCTCCTCTCCGCCCCTGCACGCGCTCCCTCCGCCCACCTGTCTGAGTTACCCCCATCTACCGCCCCCTTCCCCAACCAAGCCATTCGCCTCCAAGCCGCTGCCCTACTGGACCAAGTACGACGTGGCGGACTGGCTCGGGTACCTCAATTTGGGGGAGCACCGCGAGCGCTTCCTGGACAACGAGATTGACGGCACCCACCTGCCCTCCCTCACCAAGGACGACTATCTGGATTTGGGTGTGACTCGTGTCGGCCATCGCATGAACATAGAACGGGCCCTGAGGTCTGTCATTGACAGGTATGGCTACAGCTTGCCTGACAAGGCTGGATCTTATATGGGCTTATTTGAATTTTAACTTTCTTTGATGAAAAAGTTACTATTGCTGTTTGGTGTACAAGTAGATTAGGAGCTGAATCCCAATTCCCTTTTTTGTAACGCTCCCCTTCCAGCTTAAAAACCCCAAGGCCCACCCTGCACCTGGGACATGGGGTCAGTTGGGATTCAGCCAAAATTTAAGCAAAGCTCCTAAAGCTCGACATGTTCTATTTTGCTTTTTTGTTGGTCTCCTCAGGCTCTCCAGCAGCCCATTCCCCATTTCGATCCTTTCGCCTCGGGAGGGACAGTCTGAGGGGCGGATGGACGACGGGAGTCGGAGCTGAGGTGGCGAGAGAGGGAGGAGGATATTGTATTTAGTGAGCGGAGAAGGCTGAAGCTGCTGCTGCTGCTGCATGAGGATTTAACCAGGAAGTTGGACCAAGATGGAAACGGGGGTGGGTGGAGAAAAGGGGACACCCTTTCTCGTCCTCATAGTACAAAGCTGACGCCGTGAAACCACCGTACGGCGACCAAGCAAATCCCCCCCCAAAAACAATAACAATTCCAACACGATCTGCAGACGGTGGCTCCATGCTGCGGCCATCACTGCAGCTTCCAGTCTTCATGTCCTTACCTCACCGCCGGCGGGGCTCTGCCGCTCTATTGCAGGCTCTGTGCTTCCCCAAACCTTCTACATCCCTAAAATTGTGGGGTCCTGACGTGTCCGTCACTTTTGATGACAAAACATGCAGACTGGTCACTGTATCACGTTGTAGCAAAAATAAGTGCCCAGACCGACAACATAAAAAATGGTACACACTCTTAACGCGCTTGCATGCACACACACACACTTACACACAAGTTTATGGGACACATACAGGTATATAAAATATATATACAGTATATATACATATTTGGGACTGCTTTCACCCGTTTGGGGTGACGCACGTAAAAGACTTCCTGGATGACGAAACCCATTCAAGACGTCCTGTCTACACTCATGAAGGGGGGGAAGCGCCAGAGGCGGAGTTAAAAACTGCCATTTTCTGCAATCCCCACGAGGTACAGACAAATCCTGGAGGAAAGCAAAGCATTTTACTACTTGGATTGTTCTTACACTTTTTATCTGAAGCACCGACGTTGTCGGCAAAGACGTTTTCTTTATTTGACATTAACGTCATCGTCCTTACTGTTATTCCCACTTTGACCGTGAAGATAATGCTGACGTTCCAGAGAAGTATTTTTGCATCGATTTATCTACTGGGCCTCGCAAGCACATTTGAATTTGATTTTTTGTTTCCGTCCATGCCTCACTCTGATTTGGACAGGGCAAAGAAGTGAGACGATGCTTAAAATTGTCCTCATGTTTGGCTGAAATGGAGTAAAGGGCTCTCTCATGACCTCACAGCCGCATCCCACTCGTCATGCCGCTTCAGGATCAATCCTCAGTTCGGTGTTGGTGTCCCGTTGCTCGTGTGTGGGAGCTCGTTAAAGGAAGGCTGGACTTCAGAATAACAATAAGGACAATGAAGCTAATGCTTGGCCGAAATGGGGTTTGAGACAGAAAAGCTCTGAAGAATCTATGTCTTCCAAAAGAAAGAAAAGATTTATTATGTCTTTATTTGCTTTCTATACAGTTTGAGCCTTCCTCTCAACAGCCGCTTGCCGTTTTCATCCCGATGCCGTTTTTTGACCAGCATGTTTATGCAAACCCGTCCTGCTTCCATCAGCAGCTTCACACCAGGGGAAGTTCAAGTTCTTCTTTAAAAAAAATACCCCAGGAGAAACAGGTACACTCTACTCACTCCTGGACCAACTCGCTACTTTCTTCCTGCAAGTTCTTTAACACTTTATGAGGCTCGATTGCAAAGAAAGCAAATTGGTTTTGTTAAGACAATATGAACTGTGGAAAATAAGTTACAATATATAGATATATACAATATGTATATGTGATATAAATATATACATTCCTATAAATATATGAATTTAAAGTGTTTTAAGAGATGAATTGTTAGAGTTATAATAAAGACACTCAATTTTAATTTTACTTTTGGATTCCTTCAATGAGACCCACTTTTCCGGGATTATAAATTCATATTTGCATTTGCATGTTACATGCTATCTTTAGACTAATGAAGAATGGTTTAGGCTTGGTTGGGGTCATAAATATTGTCATAAATATTGTCATAAATAGTATAAAACCTCCAAATGTAGTGATTTTATGACTAGGGAGCCTACGCTTAAAATCTCTAAAATGCTCTGGAGCAGGGGCCTGCTTTCCTGTGAGAGCCACTTTTACAAAATGAAAATGCACATTTTCATGGCATATTCGTGGCATAAGTTCCTCTTACCACTTGTACGTGTTTGAAAAGTGGTAGGAAGACGCCCAATTGAACCCTACCAAGGGGCATAAGTGTTTTTAAAAACATGAAACTGACGTGCAATTGCTCAATATAAATACAGCGGTATTATACTGTACACTGCTCAAAAAAATTCAAGCAACACTTTTTAATCAGAGTATAGTCAGCTATCAGTCAAACTTCTGGGATATTGATGTGGTCAGTTAAGTAGCAGAGGGGGTTGTTCATCAGTTTCAGCTGCTTTGTTGTTCATGAAATCAACAACAGGAGCATCAGAGGCGCAACAGCAAGACAGACCCCAAAACAGGAATGCTCTTCCAGGTTGAGGCCACTGACTCCTCATCTTTTTTGGTTGTCTTTTTACTGACTGACTTTCTACTGCTGTAGTTTTTCATTTGGCTTGGATCAACATCTCTGTTGATAGCATGGTGCGCTACCTGGACGCTACAGAGGTTACACAAGTAGTCCAACTCCTCCAGGATGGCACATCAATACGTACCGTTGCAGGAAGATTGCAAGAAGGTCTCAAGAGCTTGGAGGAGATTCCAGGAGACAGGTAGTTGCTCCAGAAGAGCTGAACAGGGCTGTAGAAGGTCCTTAAACCCTCAGCAGGATCAGTATCTGGTACTTTGTGTGAGGAACAGGATGAGCACTGTCAGAGCCCTACAAAATGGCCTCCAGCAGGCCACTTGTGTGAATGTTTCTGACCAATCAATCAGAAACAGTCTCCATGAGGGTGGCCTGAGGGCCCGACATCCTGTAGTGAGCCCTGTGCTTACTGCCCAGCACCACTGAGCTCGACTAGCATTTTCCATAGACCCCCAGAATTGGCAACTACGCCACTTGCACCCTGTGCTCTTCACCAATGAGAGCAAGTTCAACCTGAGCACATGCGAAAGATGTGAAAAGGTCTGGAGTTGCTGTGGAGAGCGTTATGGTGCCTGCAACATCATTCAGCATGATCGGTTTGGTGGTGGGTCAGTGATGTTCTGGGGAGGCATATCCCTGGAAGGACGCACAGACATCCACGGGTTAGATAACGGCACCTTAACTGCTATTAGCTTTCAAGATGAAATTCTTGGATCCATTTTCAGAACTTACGCTGATGCAGTGGGACCTGGGTTCCTCCAGGTCCACAATAATGCCTGACCTCATGTGGCTAGAGTATGCAAGCAGTTCTTGGAGGATGAAGGAATTCATACTATTGACTGGCCCCCACGTTCACCTGACCTAAATCCAATAGAACACCTCTGGGACATTATGTTTAGGTCCATCCGGCACCACCTAGATGCTCCTCAGACTGTCCAGCAGCTCAGTGATCCCCTGGTCTAGATCTGGGAGGAGATCCCCCAGGACACCATCCGCGGTCTCATTAGGGGCATGCCCCGATGTTGTCAGGCATGCGTACAAGCACGTGGGGGCCACACAAACTACTGACAATCATTTGGAGTTGCTACAAGGATATTTTGGCAAAATGGACCAGTCTGCTGCATCATTTTTTCACTTTCATTTTTGGGGTGTCTTTAATTTCCCTCCAAAGGGTGATCATTTACATTTCTATCAAATGTGGCATTATTTTGTTACTAATACACCTACTTATCAGGAAAGATATTAGGATAATTCCCCCCCCCCATTTAGATCTGATATGTTTTCAAAGTCTAATTTTTTGAGCTATGTATTTTGGCGCACAACAGTAAACATAATACTTTGAACAAAACTACAATGTATATATTCAAATTAGCATTCCAATGTGACTAACCAATGAATCATTTGTAATATTTGCTACATGGCAAACAAGTTTCCAGAAGGTACAGTAGCTTCTTACATAGACCAACAGCGTAGGAGAAATATGCCCATACCATGATGCTTGCGATACCGTGCTTGAATTCAGAGTTTAAGGGTCATCTCATACAGCCCTTGGACCCACAATTTTTCTCTTCAGGCCAGTTATTTGGCAAATTGTAACCTTCTGCACTTGCCTTTAAGTGATTCTTGTAAATTAGCATCAGATTTCTGTTACAGTACTTATAACATTAGACTGATTATCCCAGAGCTAATTATTCAACCCGTTTAGATAATTGCCTTTAAAGTTTTACCACCTCTTATTTTGGCGTTTTAAAGCATTGGCGATCAGTCCCGTTAAGTATTGCCCTGCTTGAGCATGCACGTAATTTATGAAGGTCTTGTTTTGAGAATATATTGCAGTCTGGTTGGCCACACAGATTAATACAACTTTATTATGTGTAGGCGCACAACAGCAAAAGAGACAACACTGAACAAAACTTGAACAATTCTTCCTGAACAAAACCATTTTTCTGCGCATCATAGGTAGCAGTCTAGATGCAGACTTGTTTGGAGTCTCCGGTGAGTGCACCCACATGGCTCCTTCAGGTTGTACCTTATGGGAATACCCGTCAACGCTGCCGTTTACTTCTCAGATTTCCTGTATTTAAAAAAAAAAAAGAATCCCGACATTGACGGGTATGTGACTGGGTCCATTACCAAGTACTCACCAGCAGGCCACTCCCAGGCCCGCGGCCGGGTCTGTGCTGTATGTATTGCACCTGTGGCTGGTCCCTTCTTGGTACATTTTCAGGACCTTCTAAATCACTCTGTCCAGTCACCTTGGAACAAATACTTGCAGGAGGTCCACCACCTAAAGAAATATAGCAAAAACATCTGATTTGTAAACTTAACAAGAGTGCCTACAACACCAGATTTAGTCACCTCCATGTTCCTAGGAGCCTTTGGTGGCCACACAGCTTGCACTGCTCCAGACCCCATTGTTCCCCAGCCGCCGTCCACACAGACGGTCCCGTCAGCAACATCTGCTGAGGAATGTGCAAATGTTAGTAGACATTACGACCTCATGTGTTGTCATTTTGGCTTGACGTCTCCTCAGACACTTCGGCTTGTCAGGGCCAAAGATGCACAGAATCTCCATGTGGACTCAGAGCCCAGTGCTAGTCATCAGAGGAGAGCGTTTAGTTTCCAAAAAAGGTGCCGCTTTATTGTTAAACTACTCACTAAACTAAATGTTTATTCCAAAGAAGGAGTTTCCTGCAGCGTTTTAGCACCCACGTGGGGGGGGGGGCACCACGTGCATCGAGGCCTTATTGAATCCATGCGCGTGCATACTTTACCAAACTTCCTGTGGGAAAATGCCCACTTTAGTGTTGCTTTGCCGATTAATTACCCCAACGAGCAGCAGTCCGCTATAAACTCGATCCACATCAGCGACGCGGTTGTGTATTTAATTCGGCGAGTCTCTTGATGCGCTCAAATCTAATCAGCTCCATGTTTCTTCTCCTGCGCTACAAAGTGACAGGAGTACATCGCTTCGATTAACGGCGACGCCTTTAAACCAAGAGTTAGCTTCGCAAGCAACCTCATGCTTCGTCTTACCTCCTCCGACCGAGCCTCAGGAGAAAATGACCGACGTGTTTCTGCGGCTGCCTTTTTAAGCACACACGGTTTCCGGTTTGCGCATGCGCTGTACCGCCACCGTGTGACGCGGAGGGAGTACTGCAGCAGGAATATCCGCACAGGAGCGCTGTACTGCCACCGTGTGACGCGGAGGGAGTACTGCAGCAGGAATATCCGCACAGGAGCTAATGTTTGATTGCAGGAAGTTCACACAAACTAGACTGATTGGATAATGCATTTACTTGAATGGTACAACTCAGGCCGTTTTGCTTATTTTTCTAATCACACAAAAACCTAGCCAAAGCTCTCCTTATATGTAATAATAATAATTTTGTAACAACATGTAGTTCTTGTAATATCCTGCAGAATTGCATCATGACTCGCCTTTTATGTGTGTGTATTGCTCCGTGTTGGCCACCAGGTGTCGTCGTTACTTCTAAACCAAGTGTGCTAGCGCCTCTTGATGCCTCTTCAGGCCTGCAAGTTTCCAATGCTTTGCAAATGCTAATACATGCTAATCCAGAAGCTTTGTAACTCACTGGGGGGTATCCATCACCATTGTCTTGATATTGTTAATATTGTTTATTGCTTATATTGTTACGACACTAGTCGTCATTTTGGTTTCCCCGCCCCCACAAAAAAATGTATGCTTGGTGTTGAAGGTGCGTTCCTAACATGTCTTGACTGCAATTTTGGGCGTTTCTCCTACGTGGTTGTGTGTGTGTGTGTGTGTGTGTCTCCTATTAATTTTAACCACAGGACGCCTTGGTGTGTCCTTTGTGTCCTGGGCTTGTCTTGTCCTCCGCTTTTGATGACTAACGCTGGATTACCGGCTGCTGTAACAGCAGCTTCCCGCAGGCATTGCAACACAGGACAGGACAGGGCGGGACAGGACAGTACGGGACAGCTGTGTGCTTTCTTTATGGCAAGTTGTGGCAGGGCCAGACTGCGCTTGTTCAGCATAACATGAGGTAAGACTGGATGTCACCATGCATGCGTGCCTGCATACTCACACACACACTCACACACACACACACACACACACAGATGCCGGATGTGTCCTCCAGCTGTGCAGGCTGAACTCCCAGGGGACCGCCGAGGGGGCAAAAGAGGGATTTTGCAGGACATTTAACTTGCTAACGGCCCTCGTGATGGACACGAGCACATGCAGACAAAGTGGGGACACTTCATTAGGGACACATGAGCAGTAGGGAGGCCCCAAGACGCTCCCGCAGCTGCTTTCGGGGAGGTCGGGAGAGGCGGGATAAGAGAAGAGGAGGGGCGGCTTGAAGGGAGGGGAAAGAGGAGGCCAACTCATCTGACACGAGCAGAGGGCCAAAGAAAGGCAGGAGAGGAGCAGGAGGGACGCCGTGCTGGAAAAATCCACGTCAGGATTTCAGAGAAGACAAAAAGATTGCATGGAAAGTCTTTAAGGTGCCAAAGCAGCAGAAAACACTTTGAAAGTAAGTTTTGTTTAACTTCCATTCTATTGTCCTACTCTGCAGTGTGTGTGTGCGTGTGTGTGTGTGTGCTGAGTTATGCCTGACAGATGAAAACGGGGGCAGGAGGAGGAGCTTAAGTGCGCCTGGTTGCAGGATTCATGTTCGCTCCGTTGCCTGGAAGCTCCACATGAGCTCTTTTTTATTGGGGAGGCAAAAGTGATCACTGGAGGACTGTACAACTGTGTGTGTGTGTGTGTGTGTTTGTGTGTGTGTGTGTGTCGGGGGGCAATGTGGCCTTTAGTTTAAGGATGTGCTGATGTTAGATGTTTTTTTTTACTGTACAAAGTAGCTTTAATGCATCAGCCGGGTGTTCATGAAGCTTCTTGTCGCTACTTTTGCCTCATTTTAGGATTCAGGTACAAACACTGCACTCCGACATCTCCTATTTGCTCTTAAAGTACTTCAGGTACAAACACTGCACTCCAAAATCTCCTATTTGCTCTTAAAGTACTTGCATCTTCAAGATGGCCATTTAAAGGACATTTGCACTCCAAACAAAACTTCATTGAAAAACATGGCAATTTAACCTTCCCTGGCTGATTAAAAGGACTACACGAGCGATTACGATGACAGTGCTGACGATGAGGGGCGACATGCTTTCGTGATGAATTCGGCTCGGCGTTTGACGCGATCCGCTTGTCTTTTTGGTGCGTTTGCGGATGATAGTCCCGTAAAACCCGACGCACGGGTGCCGGCCTGTTGAGTCTGAGAAGCGATGAATTGTGTTCACTCTGCAAAAGTGCTTTACACGCAGCGACCCCATCCCCCCGTTGTTGCTCAGAAGTATGGACGACAGGACAGGAAGCAGAGGGTCAGCGGTCAAACGGACGGCGACTCATTATCCTCGCGACCTCCTGCAGGGTTGCTTCTCTCCCGCCAGCAGGGAAGATGGGGCGAGGCAGGCAGCATGTGACGCGCCGCCAACACTTCAGGGGAATTATTGCACGTAAATGCAGGGCGGAGCGGCAGAAAAAGACGGCGGGGATGTGGACGCGGCTTAGCTCAGCTTGCCTGAGGCCTAACTGCTGTTTGGTTTTTCGGGGAAAACTGGGAGCTAAGTGTGAACTGCGTGTGAACAGGGTATGACCTTTGACCTTGTTTATTCTAGCAGCGCTCGCATTTCAAAGCTTCCAGGGAACGCAGCATTCAGGATCCTACCCCAAAACCTCAACCGTTAACCCCACTTGTTCATTCCTTAAGAGAAATGATGGATTGAATCATCGCCACGGCCCCCTACAGCCTAACCCGTGAATCACAGGCCGGAACCGGACACAGGAATCCGTCCCTGCACATGAAAACACAAGAATCCAAATACACCGTTAGCAACGTCGGCTTCAAACTCTTAAATTGTTCACGTTTACGTAATAAACGGATAAAGGAGCTTGCCCTCGGGGGGAATGAAGCTGACGGGACGGGAAGTAGATGATCATGTGTTCCCACTGGATCTATTTTTAGCCACAAGCAAATCATGAATAAAACGTGGACGTTAACGTAGGAAGGAAAAGTGCACTTTTTTGGAATTTCTTCCATAATCTTCATGGGAGACTTGAACGCGCACATCTTTCTCTTTTCTGTGCGCTCCAAAGATGACAAGGCTGCATTTACATCATGTGACCTGCATATTAACCAAGCTACAACCACATGGTTATTATTAATATTCGTATAACACTGTTACACCCAAGAACTACTTTACCGGTGTAGTGACACCTCGCCACGCCACACCGGCTAGCTACTAGCCGGCTAGCCTCACCACACTCGCTCACAATACCTCAGGCCGCTAATAAAAGGTAACGAGCTGCGTTGTTTTTGTTTTTGACGCTAGCTGTGGCGTTCCTCTCTATGTTGCTACGTGGGAAGGAAGTTCCCAGAAATTGCACGTTTTCATGAACGTGCCTGATACGACATGTTCACAGCCTGGACAGAAAACCATAAAACCTTGTTGGAGCTTTTTGGACGTGTTCTAATATTTCGGTGTGTCCCATTATGTGCATGAATTAGCCGCCTCTTCTCACCTCTTTCATTGTCTTTGCAACGCACACACAAGAGAAAGGCGTGCGCGTTCGTGACGCACTTAAGGGTTGTGGATGATGGACAAGTACGCCCCTCCAAAAAATGCCGTTTTTGTTACAAAAATGGCCGTTGTGACGTCACACGCCATCGTCATGAAATTTCACCATCATCAAAGTGTCACCACATCCTTCAAAGTCACAACGTTTTTGCAGTTTTGTCTGCTCTTTCAATGCGTGGTGATGTGTCTGAAGTGTGGCCGTGACGGTAAGCCGCCGCCAGGGGGCAGTCATGGGTTTGCCTGCCGTCCTAGTGCAAGTGTGCCTCCTAGCGGCTGCACTGAAAATGACACTCCGACCTTTTGGCGCGCTTTTCCTGTCATGAGTTCGGTGGAAATGGAAGCTAAATATTCTTCAAAATAGCCGCAACTTATTCTTTCATCAGTTTGTTTGAAGAGAACGAAACTGTTCTGTGCCGTTTGTGTCCAACAGTCAGACGTCCGAAACGAAATAAAAGTGTCACGGTGTGCGTTTCATGGGAGGTCGCAGGTCAGCTTCACACTAACTGCACGCTGTGCGCTTCTCGCAGGCGCCACGATGTCAACGCCGCCGTCGGCAGATGGCGGTCGCGAAGATGCTAACAACCGCAGCTTCTGGATGGTAAGCTAACGTGTGTGTGTGTGTGTGTGTGTGTGTGTGTGCGTGTGTGTGTGTGTGTGTGTGTGTGTGTAAACAGCAAAACACATGACAAAGCGCGGCAACAAGACTTTCTTTGTGCGCATGAATAGGAGTCCTTGTGAGGCCCCACTTCAAAGCGGAGTCACTCCTGTTTGTGTCCACATGAGCAACATCTACTATTGGAATCCTCTTCCTGTTACTGATTTTATTTTGCTGTGATCGATTCCAAAGCGTGACATTCCTCAGGGACATCCTCATGCGCCCGCCCCCACCCTTCCCACCGCTTTGTTTGCAGTTTGTGTGCGCCGCTAATTAGATGCAGCTCGTGTTTAAGGCACAAGCGGGCCCAGAATGTTCCGCCGCTCCGTTCCAGCCAGCAGCCTATGGGAAGTTTTTGTCACCTCGCGCTTTTATTCCGCGTCTCCTTCCCCCTGAACGGGTCATCGTTTCAAACGTACAGCGCGCGAGTGCTGTTGGAACAGAAAATCGTCTCCCAATTCTTACGTCTTTACGCCTCACTCACGTCTCTTCCCCAAGCGTTGAGATTTTGCACTTGAACGCACCGTAGTTGCAAAGTTTAACCCCTGCCTCCCATCCCATGTCTTTCTAGCTCGTTGAGGACATTTTGTACTTGAAATGTGATTAGTAAGCGCGAGGGCCATATTATGCGTGTTTGTGCACAATAACAACGAATAACCTCACTTTCATTGCAAACGTTGATCAGAAATTGGCGGGAAATGGCAACGCCAAGCTGGCAGGAGGGGGAGGAGGAAGCTGCATGCTAACAACAGACATTTTGAAGGCCGTAGCAATTTACCTGTAGATGTTTGCAACTGGCTGGTGGTCTGGGAACGTAACTCCTCCTCTCCTGTAGATGGTTTTGGGGTCTCTTTGCTGTTTTGCGCCACAAAATAAATTGAAATGTCAGCAAAGCTAAGCACACTGCTAAAAGCCCAGCCTGTGCCGAAACCCGGGATCAATCCAGGGACCTTCAGATCTTCAGTCTAACGCTCTCCCAACTGAGCTATTTCGGCATGCCATTGTGGGCAGGGGGGAGATGTCAAAGGTCAGACAGTCCAGCCATGCGCATGTCTTTGTTGCCTTATGAAATAAAGTTATGACATGTAAGCGTATCATTTCAATCTGGTTGTTTATTTGTTTTGGTGCACTGACTGAATCACAGCCTCGTGGAGGATGCCCGGTGGGGTACATTGTGGTCATGGGCACCCCGCTTTGGAACTCCAGCTCTACACGATCTAGTTCTACGTCTTCGCGCTCGTTCTTGTGAGCTCAGACAATGTCTGCCATCTCAGAAATGCCGGCAGTCGAGACGGATGCTGCACATCGTCGCTGGCGCCGCCCGGGTCCCGTTACTTTGACACAATGTGGACAGTTTCTGTAAATCTGCACGGAGGACACGCAGCGCTGCTCTGCTAGCCGATTAGCATCCGCCAGCCTGCCAACTGGTTCTGCGCTTTGTTTCCATTGGCCTGCGGTTGGATTCCTCAGCTGGTTGTGTTTAAAGCGTCAGACAAGTGAGGAGTCAGTGCAAACCAAGACACGCACACACACGCACACACACGCACACTCTACACGTCCTGTACGCTCATTGTGATCTTCAACTCCCCAAATTCTACAATAACCTCCCTTTTAAGTTCATGAAAGGTTTAATTGTGTAGCTTTTTTTGCTTTGGAATCTAAAATACTATACATATCTATATATATATATATATCTTTTAGGAAACCCAGAAAAACCTGCAATTTAAATCATTACCACTTGGACATTTCCACTTTAAGGAATTAACTGACAGTACTGCAAGCAACCACCAGAGGGCGATGGAGTTGCCACGTTATCTCGTGAGGCTCAACACCTGACAACCCTGACATTCAAAAGTAAAAGAACGTGAGGGACAATGCGGGACATTCTGCTCTTGCACATCATTTTAATACATAACATGCCTGTTATGGCGCAACCGTCTTATTTGACTTTATTTTGAAGGTTTACTAGCGACAGGGTGTGTTGCAAGCGGACCGGAGGCGGTGCCGCTCGGGCAGAATCGGGGCGGATTAAAAAAAAAAGAAAGTTCAAATACGGGAAACCACAGAATACGTGATTTTCCCGGTGACTAAGGTGAGGCTATAAAAGGAACATCACAGCCTATCATAGCAGTCCTTGCAAATGGGCTTGCAGATTGATTACTACAGGACTGCGTTCTTTTCTTTTATATTTTCTGCTTGTTTAGCTTCAAGGGTGTCGAAAATGAAAAGATACATAACCTATTAGTATCAACATGTTTGTTCTTTGTGTATTGTGCCTTTTTGCTCTATTTTTGTTGACATTCTTGAAGCGGCGCAGTTATTCTATGCCGTTTGTCCAGCAGAGGGCAGTAGAGAGGCACGTGCAGCTTTTCGGGGGATTTTTACGTTTGTTTTACATTTGTTCGTTTCTGTCATCGGATGTGGTTTCATTGCAAGTTGAGCAGACTTTAAGTCTCAGAGTGTGGGTCCAGGTGCCAGGAAACTTTTTAGTGGGACGTCCAAAGTCCACAAACGCCACCCTGTCCTCCTCACTCGTGCGTCTTCTCTGTCCTCTGGCGTCCTCTGGCGGCGGTCTGAAGCACTGATCTGCGGCCTCTAGCCGCTACCGATCAACTAACTTCTTCTTTTCCTTTCGGCTTATCCCTGCTTATCCCATCAGGGGCCGCCACAGCGAATCATTTTCTTCTGTTCGATTCGCGTGTCTTGAATTGGCAAAGGTTTTACTTCGGATGCCCTTCCTGACACAACCCTCTGTATGAGGGACATGATCTAATAGTGGTAATAAAAAAAAGAGTGTCATAAACATTGCTTTTAAAATTCCACCTCGACTCTCATTCTGCGGGCCCAGGCAGGGTTACACTTGTTAGCATCCTAATGTGACGATTTACTCCAAAGTGGGTGTGTCCCCAACTTAGCTCTGCCCCCTCCTTGCAGCCAGGCAACTACCAGCGCACCGTGAAGCGGACCGAGGACGCCTTCCAAGCGTGCAACGACATCGTGGCGTGCTTCCAGGAGAGGGCGCGCGTGGAGCGCCAGTACGCCCAACAGCTCAGCGAGTGGAGCCTCAAGTGGAAGCCGGTGGTGGACTCCAGTGAGTGTCGTCCGGCAGCAGCAGCGTTCCACCCGGAGCCCGTGACTGTCTAACACACCTCCTCTTCCTCAGCGCCTCTGTACGGGTCCCTGCTGAAGGCCTGGCAGTCTTTCCTGTCCTCCGCCGACCGCCTGGCCTCCCTGCACGCCTCCATCTGCCGCTTCCTGGTGACGGAGGACGGTGAGCAGGTCAAGACCTTTCAGAAGGAGGCCTTCCACAAGAAGCTCTTTGGAGGCTTCAAGGAGTCTCAGGACGCTGAGACCGGCTTTGCCAGGGCTCAGAAGCCGTGGGCCAAACGGCTAAAGAAGGTGTGCTTCTACTACCCAGTTCATACTCACACATAGGCTAGCTCCTCCCCTTTAGGTGCCCTGCCCCAACAGAAGGGTGCCAAACCAGTGGAGGGCGTGATGCAATTTATTTACCGTGGTGGAAATGGAGCCTTTTAATTCTCGTGTGTGGCAGCTGGACAAAGCCAGGCGTGCGTACCACAAGGCCAGCCGTAAGGAGCACGCCGCTAGGGAGCGCGAGACGCACGCTCAAGGAAACCCGGACATGGCCGCCGACAAGCAGAAGAAGATCCGGGAGGACAGGGAAGCGGTCCAACAGGAGGCCGAGAAAGTAAGCGACTACATTCAGTGGGTATTCAGTGGGTCATTGCTAAAATACACATACAAAAAATACTTAAAAAAACGAAATACTAAAATACTCTGTGATCGCAGGTCCGAGCCCGCTACGAGAAGGTTCTGGAGGAGGCCAACCGCTATGCTCCTCGCTACATGGAGGAGATGGAGGCCATCTTTGACCAGTCGCAGGATGAAGAGCGCAAGAGGATCGTCTTCCTCAAACAGGCCTTCCTCTCCTTTGACAAGCACCTTGACGTCACCACCAATGAGAGGTCAGACAAATGAGAATTTCTTTGGAGCTCAGTGTGTTTACGTTGATCAAAAATGACCAACACTGCATCACACCTGGCGCAGTACCTCAACTGACCAGCTGGAGGCAGCATTGTGCCGCAGGGCGCGCCAGCGGGCGGTGAATGCAAAAAAGAAGAAGATCTAGACCACCTGTTACCTTATCTGCGAACTCCGTTGCGATGTTCATTTAATCATAATTAATAGTAATCATTTATACTGCGGTAAGGCGTGTAGGACATATTATTGAAACTCGTACTCACTTAGTCCGCCCTCCATTTATGAAGTTCGTTTTGACCTTCGTGTAGTTGGTCGCGATTGTGTCTGCTTTGCTTCCGGCTTCGTCAGTCAACTCGCTTCCTGATTGGGTGTCGAGGTGTCCTCGTGACAAATACAAACCGAGGCGCTGACAGCGCAACGACGTTACTGCTCTTTGTCCGCATTTGGTCACGTGAACGCTGCATCGCGGCACCGCAGCGCGTGCTGAGCAACACAAACAGCAGCCATGTTTTCTCGTGCAGCGTGAGAGAAGTGTACAGCCAGCTACACGACACCGTGGCGGCCATCGACGAGCAGGAGGACCTGCGATGGTGGAAGAACAACCACGGACCTGGCATGCCCACCGACTGGCCGCACTTCCAGGTCTGAACGCCGTCCTTTATCGACCCAATTCGGCCTGAAACTTTGTGCGACATCTACACAGGGATCAGGAATCAGTAGCCCGAAAGCATCAAGTGCATTTTTGTGTATCCCTGTCCTTATGTGAGCCATGAGCACACGTAAACATATTAAAAGCGCTAAAAAGGGGCAGCTAATTAATGCATGTAATGGGACACACCTATTCCACCTAGAAAGGCGGCCACACAGTACCGCTAAGGTTTTCTATCCAAGCTGTGAGTGTGTAGTAACATGCCAACATGGAGTACTTGCCCCTTTTTGCTCATTTCTTCCTTCCGGGGGGCATTGTTTTCGCGCAGCAACACAGAACGAAACGCTACACCTAGCTTCAACAACAAAAACACCGCAGCTCCAATATGTAGCGTTACCTTTCGCTAGCGGCCTGAGGCGTTGTGTGTGGTGTGGCGAGGTGTCACTACTCCAGGAAGTAGTTCTTGGGCGTAACAATGTTAATAACAATTATCCTTTAATAGATCATTAGGACAATATTTTGCATTTACGCGTGCTAACTAACTAGCTAGCTAAAAACAACATTTATATTTCTCGGACGGTGGTTAAGGAATGGGCGCCTGAGAAGAAGAGCAAGAAAGGGAAGAAGCAAGCTGAGCAGAAAGGAACGTTAGAGAAAAGGTGAGCGGAGGACCCCACCCCCCACCCCGACCGAACGATGATGTGCGGCGATGCGTTCACTGACCTTGTCTTTTCACGTTAGCGAGCTGATGAAGATCAGCGGCGTCAGGGTGAGGGCGCTGTACGACTACGTGGGCCAGGAGACGGACGAGCTCTCCTTCAAAGCAGGTCGGCGTCACCGCCGCACGCTGTCCGAAGGATTGTTTGCCGCCGAAGACCACCGATTAAATCTCTCCTTCCTTGCAGGCGAAGAGTTTGTGAAGACGGAGGAGGAGGACGACCAGGGATGGTGTCGGGGGGTGAAGGACGGCGGCTGTGAGGGGCTTTACCCCGCCAATTACGTCGAGGTGGTTTAGGGGAACGGAACGTGGATGTTTTTTTGAACCTGTGGAGAAACACGCTGCGTAAAGACCACGTAGCTGTTAGCCAAAGATCTGTGAAGATTTGCATCCTGCAGATATTTGAATTAGGAAGTTCTCGATAAGCCGGCAGTCGCTCGCCTCGCTGGTAGCGGCTTTGCTATTATTCCATCGCTTGAGTAAGTCAGAAAACAGTTTTCCCAAAACACACGAACAGCAAAACAAATATGTACAAAAATACTAATGACCTTTATCTCTCGCTTCCTCTTGTGTTTTTAAAAAAATGTCACAAGCAAGACAGAGCGGCATGGGAGCACTTTTAGATAATCACAGTATGATTATGATTATCATGTTAGCCCCCCAAAGGAGCAAAAAGTGCGTTTCCAGGCACTTATTTGGAAAGAAATATAGCAACAAACTCCGATCCCTCCTGCTACGTCTTCTTCCCTGGCAGAGCATGTGTGTGTGGAGAAGAAGCGTCACGGTGCCATCTGCTGTACGGAGTTGGAACCACAACCTGCAGTACGTTCCCAGACAGTCCCGTTATAATGTGTTTATGAGCGAGGGCCAACAGGGGGCGCCACATCTGTTTGTTGGGGTCCATATTTGTTTGTGGCGGGCTTCCACACATAAATAAATGTATGGGAAGCGCCCATTAAGCTTTCTAATCGCTCTAAGCTAGAACCACAAACTACTTGGAGCAAGATCGGTTGTATGGCGTCACGGGGCAAATCTGTGTTGTGTATTTCTATGTCTTTGGAAGCACATTTGTTTCCATGTCAAGCTAAGAAGACTCGCTGGGCCACTCTCTGCGTGATGGATTATTGAGGTAAACAACACTATTGGTCTTATTTTAATAACAACAACAAGCCAGAAAGAGCTCGTGTGAAGGTAGCATCAGTCAGGCCTGAAGGCAACAAAATGTTCAACCACTTTTCTTCTTTTAAAGAACATTTCTATTAGCCAATCATATTCATATATGTATATGTAACTTTTCACACCAGAATCCCTTATTAGCTCCTTTTTTGTAGGAAATAAACTCTTGAAAGTTGAACATTGTGTGTGTGTGTGTAAGTGATGTGAGTCATCAAGCCGCCGCCACCCTGTGGGGAATCTCCACCCGTGTCAGACATCCAGTGTGCGCACACAGAGTGACTTTCCAGACTGAGGGTGACGGGGGTCAAGCGTTACTCTTTATCATGACATCACCAGTCGAGTCAGGCATCATCAACATGGCCGCCAGCCTGTTGGAGAGCGATGATGAATCCTGCTGCTAAGCTGCGACACACACACGCACGCACCGGAACATGTTATATGTCATGTTAGGCTGGCGTTCATTGGCTGGCTGCTTTTATGTCCATCAGTGGTGTGCAAAGTGCGGCCCGGGGGACGCTAGAGGCCCTCAGCTTGTTTTTTGTTGGACTGCAGCGTTATATTCTGCTTCTGGCAATTCATACGTCATCTCCTACTCACTGTTGCTTTGTTACCAGTACATTCAAACACAAACAAAATAACAAGACAATCAATACTGGTAAAATGACATCATTCAATGAATGTAAAAACATGGTTGGTTCCAAAAAACCCACAATGCGACCAGTGTTTGTATGGGGGAGGCACAAGGACATGACACTTGTGATTTGACAATTTGACAATTACACTTTTGTCAAAGACCACGTTTACGCAGAGAAAAAAAAGATCCTTTCTTGTAATTTTCCAGTAGTTTTAGTCATTTCAGCTTTTTTCCCCACAGAAAGTAGCTATTATAAAAATAATACATAATTTAAAAATGACATTTTGAGAAGGGCCTCGAAGTATTCCTTCCACCGACCAACTATATCCACAGTCGTGGTCAGCAAGCCCCCGTCCGCACTGTAAACAGTGTGAACTGGGGGCTGCTTCCAGAATTTCCGCTCAGAATTCTCAAGGCTCTGGATGTTGGAGGACTGTGTTGGTTGACACGCCTCTACAACATTGCATGGAAGTCAGGAACAGTACCTCTGGACTGGCAGACCGGGGTGGTGGTCCCCATTTTTAAAAAGGGTGACCGGAGGGTGTGTTCCAACTATAGGGGGATCACACTCCTCAGCCTCCCTGGGAAAGTCTACTCCAGGGTGCTGGAGAGAAGGGTACGACCGTTAGTCGAACCTCGGTTAGAGGAGCTGCAATGTGGTTTTCGTCCCGGTCGCGGAACACTGGACCAGCTCTACACCCTTGCAAGGGTACT
>QODF01000193.1:1061810-1104735 GCA_024372805.1 Oostethus manadensis | reverse complement strand
TTTTTTTTAAATACGTGTTTGAAAGCATCTATAATAAAACAATATTTTATTTCATTAATGGCATTATTGTACGCTTATTTTTTGCCGACATTTTCTTGGAACTTGTACTGCATTGTGAGGTGTGAATAAAAAAATACAGAAAGGTGGAGGGGTCAAGGGTCATGTGTCACATTTTGTATGTTTGATGTTCATTCCACGTAAAGTGTGTGTGTGTGTGTGTGTGTGTGTGTGCAGTGAGAGATGAAGAGGAGAGTAAAAGTCCTTCAGGTCAGACACCTTCCAAAAAAAAAAAAGAACTAGTCGTTCTCGGAGCGCCTGCGAGGTTCTGCATCCAACTGGCAAGTAGATGAAGACGTCGCTGGGCCGCCAGTCTTCCCTCGTCTTGTCCTGCAGCGCATTTATGAAGAGCGACAAGCCGGGCCCGCGACCAGAACCGAGTGCTCGTGCCGGAGCGTTCTCTGCCAGCCGTTTCGTTGCGTTTGGCCTCTTTGGAGTTCTTAACATTAACGTCCCACGGAAACGCCCGTCAAACATTCACTCCTCTTGGATAGCACTTGGACAAAGAGCAGGGCTGGCCGATCCCGTCCGTCCCATAACAAGTGAACGTCCTAAAACATGATATCATTACACACAATGGCTAACAGGGCAGAAGAACACACAGAGACTTTTGTGAAAATAAATAGACGAGCTGAAAAATACCAATCCAGTGTCAGTATCATTGCTAGGATGGCGAACACCGGTGATGTGCGATACCACTGATTCTTTTCCCAATCCCAGTCAAATTTAGGCTGGTATCTGCGCTGTCGATACTTTGGTTGCTTTGAGAAACGTTGTGTATTTCATAGCATAGCATAAAGAATACAAGATATTTCATGAACGCAATAAATGATCCACTGAATGCGTTCATGTGTAACAAGTGTGAAAAGTGAGTGTCAATGACTCCTTATTAAAAACTACCATGGTATCGGCAGTGTCGGGATTTCAGTATCGATGCGCGCCTCTCGCGCACACCTTGTAACATTCAATGCCTCTCGTGCTAACAGCAGCCGAGCTAGCTCGTTGCTAGCACGCTAATGTGGTGAGTCGATGAAAATTTCTACATAATACTATTTATTTAAGGATAAATACTTAAATAAACTTCTTTTTAATTCGCATAAAGTCATCAAGGTAATCTGTTAAAAGGTCCACCGATGTTTTTTTTGTTTCAAACATTCTAGCGTCAGCTAGCATAGCCACAGAGCCATCGCTAACTGCTAGCATAGCCACAGAGCCATCGCTAACTGCTAGCATAGCCACAGAGCTATCGCTAACTGCTAGCATAGCCACAGACCCACCTCTAACTGCTAGCATAGCCAAAGAGCTACGCTAACTGCTAGCATAGCCACAGACCCACCTCTAACTGCTAGCATAGCCAAAGAGCCACCGCTAACTGCTAGCATAGCCAAACAGCCATCGCTAACTTCCCGTTGGCTTCCTTATTCAGTCGTTTTAAATTCCCGCTCACCTTACGCCGTGGGCGTGCAAATGAACAGCTTGTTTGTCAGAGCAACAACGCACCCTAATTATGACCAAATCATAATCAATTTGGAAAATGATCTGCCGGATCGCCGCCCGCCTGCCTTAATTACCCTGTAGGACTCCATTAGTGTCCGTGCGAATCATCATTTACGCGGACACTCACTCATTAACTCCAAAATACATATGTGGAGGACTATGCTGGTCCACACATCACAGCATATCATAGGAAAAAAGCCACGCAAGCATGCCCTCTAGTGGCTGTGGTCAGCATGCGCTATCTCATAGCCACGTACTGGCAGTCTCAAGTGCTTGCATTAGGATAAGCAGAGAAAAAAAAACAAACAAATAGAAGGAGGAAGTGGAAGCGCTACTACAAGCGCTGCATTTATTGACATACATGACTAACCCTCATAGTAAACACTTTGCACGTTCACACTTTTTTGTACTGAGCATCCAGGACAGTGTACCACTTTGTCAAATTGCCGCCAACGACGCCACCGCAGTGTTAGGTTCTTCTGACAAACATCTTCCCATATCGTCTTCTTCTGTCTTCCCGCTGGGGACTCTATAGCATCCCCTCTGCCGCCCCTTCCTCCCATCAGGCCCAGCATGAAATATGCACGGCGGGGCGACGGCCTAATGGGAAAATGTCTTAATTCCCTCATCTCTCACGCGCTGACAGCAAGACATTTGCGTTGCCGTGGCGACGGGCGCCCAGGCGTGCGCCGTAATTAAGCGAGCCGCCAAACTCGCTTGGACGGCTCGTTATACTTCCGCGAGTCAATGGGGAAAATCACGCCGCGCCCCTGGGGGCCTCAGCGGCGCCCGATGTTAGTGTGTGTGTGTGTTTGGGTCGGGGAAATGAGTCACCTCCGTCCTCGGGAAGTCATTCGCACTCATCCATCTTCTCCAGTAAGGATCCCACTCAAATCCTGCCCTTGAATGCACCACCAATCTGGGCCGGCTCCCTGTGGAAATTCCCCTCCGGCGAAGGCCGGGTAAAGTGCAGCAGGTCACCAGGGCAGAGCACAACAACGTACCCCAGAGGAGTGATGAGGTGTGTGTGTGTTGGCATCATGTTAAAAACATTGTGCGATGAAGAAAATGGTTGGTGTCGTAATTCAATTAGCCCAATTAGCAGCAGAGTGTGTATTTGTGTATGAAGGACACGTTAACCCTTTTCGTCTTCCCCGCGCGGCCCGAGGCAGACACACACTCTTCCTCCTCACGTCGGACCAGCCAAGCAAAGTCCAATGCAGGATGACTTGATGTGAGTGGCCCGTACCTCCACCAAGGCCCCAAACATTTGGACCTTCCCGCCTACATCAGAACTTTCTGTCTTTAACAGATGGAGCTACAACAATTCATCAATCCGCACCACAATGTGATGGTTTCTATCTTGGCCCCTGCCCCGCCCCCAAACAAGCATCGCAGAGACAGGCGGAGCGGTTTTGACGTCGTCCTAACTAACCGACAAAACAAAACCACCCGGGAGCAGGTAACAACTGCAAACTCCAGCAAAGTAAAAAAAATCTCGCCTGGGTTGGGGGTGTGGTCAGAGCACACTTTCCTGATTATGGGCCTGCAAAGCAAAGAGCAGCAGCACATCTTATTATTCTTCATACTTATATATATTATTGTCAAGTAATGTTAAATATCACCAATACTAGTGGGCGGATCCCACTTTGATATTGCCGATACCGTGTGATGGGAGGGATATTTTTCAGTAGTGTTCTCTTTAGTTTTGGTTATGTGCTTTTTATTTTGTTGCTGAACTATATTATAGATATTTATATATTAATAATGATATATAACAATATTTTTTGATACATAAAATATATATATTTAAAATATATGTTTCTAAATACTGCGTATGTATAAAGTATGAAAATAAATAAATAATAGCATATAAATAATTGTAGTGTAACATGCTAGCAACACTGGGGCGAAGGTAAGGCGACATTCTTAATGTATGTCCATTTTAATCCAGTTTATTCTCTTGGGGGTAGACTGTGTCTCTCGTCAAACTGACACATCATTTGTGTGTTTTGACCTCCTTCTGTAGCTAAATAAGTCAAATCTAAGAAAGAAGGAAATTACATCTTGTTTCCCAAGTGAGTGTAGAAGACGGAAGGTGTTTGTTTAGCTCGTCAAACAGAAAGGAATATGTTAAAAGACCATAAAGGATAAAGACTCCTCATTGTAAAAGCCAACCGAGGAGATAAAAGTAGAATTGCAGAACATTTGCAGTCTGTAAAACAGGCACAGATGCACAAATAATGACCATTTAGTGACATTTTTCTTTCTAAAAATATCTGGTGATGATGAAGAAGCTGAAGGATGCGAGGCGGAGGCGGAGGAGCTGGCAGTGAGAAGGTTAACTGAAGCTTGAACATCCGCTGCTAGCGAGAACCAGATGGTCATGCGGAGCACGTAGAGCCACGAGCACAGCGCCCCCTGCTGGAGCGCGCACACACACACGCACACACACGCACACACATCGGTTCACACATCAGCCTCACAGCGTGTTAACAACATCGCTTGTGATTCCCAAGTCGTTTACATCTTTTCCCCTCGCGCTCCTCCTTTTATTTCCTGGTCTCAGTCTGATGCTCCCAGTTAATTGGCTGCTTTTTAATTGCTACTCATTAGCGACACTAAGCAAAGCTCTTCCTCGTCCTTCTTGCTCGCCGCTTCCCTTCCTCGCCTGCTTGCTGCATCACTTGTCGCTGAGTTGCTGCACGTCCTCCCAAGTGGACACGACGGGCCTGAGTGAGCAAACTAGCTTTAGCAGCTCGCGCACAAGTATTATGGGAAGTCAGGTGATGTAACACAGTCAGGAAGAGCAGGCAGTGGATAAAGGCAGTGAATGCCTCTTCCTCAGCCACACACGCACAAAGATATGCACGCAGCTTTGACATGTTAAGGGCCGTGCTGGTGTGCGAGTTGACAGCAAAGGGCTTTTAGCTTGTTGGCTAGTGCTGCTCAACATAACTCTCATTTAGTGAGGATTTGTGAACACGGGTTCGAAACCTGGCCAGGGTGCAGGGTTGAAGTGCATATCAATGACATCATCAGAAACACAAGCAACAGCAAAAAACTAGCAGCAGCAGCAGGGACAGAGACAAGAACATCAGTGACAACAAACACAACGACAGCAGCAGCTACAAAAACAATCACAACCAGCACAATAGCAACTGCAGTAGCAATTAGGGTAACAGGAAGAGGACAATAACACCGACTGGCAACAAGAACAGAAACAGGAATGAGAACAGCAGCAGGCAAGGTATCAGTGACCTCATTAGAATCAACGGAAACCGCAACAAACACATAAGCAACCAAAAAACTCCAGTTGCAGCAACGACATCAGCAGCTACAAAAACAACAGCGACAAGCATAATAGCAAACAGCTGCACTAGCATCAGCAGGATCACAAACACCTGCAACAATTAGAACGGCAACAACGACAAACCACAAACACGATAGCTACCGCAGTAGCAATTATGGCGACAGAAATGGGGACAAGAACATCGGCAACCACTAAAAACAACAGCAACAAGAACACGGCATGAAGGACAGAAGCAACAAGTGCGGTAGCAACTGCAGTAGCAATAAAGGCAACAGGAGCAGGACAAGAACACAAAACAATAGCAACAGCTGCACTAGCATCAACAGGAACACAATCAACAGCAACAACAAGAACACAAGTGACAGTAACAACGAGAACACCGACAACTAGCACGGTAGCAACCACTGTAGCAATAATGGCAACAAGAACACCGCCAACCACTAAAACACCAGCAAGAGCGTTGGCGTCAAAGACAGTGGCAACAACAGGAAACGGCAGAAACCAAAACAACAGCAACCATCACAATGGCCTGAAATGTGCTTTGAGGATGATTTACAAGTCAGGAACAGGCCCTGCAGGATTAGATTAGTCTCCTGGCTCCTGCAGCCCCCAAAGACCAATGACACACGGCCGACGTCGACGACGGATCAATAAATATCATGGCGGGAGGAAGAGAGAGCGAAAGAAGTGTGTTTAAAATACGACTCCACTCCGACGCTGTCACAACCTTTCCGACCAACAAACACTCTCTCTCGTTTACGTGCTTTGCATCAGAAGCTCATTGGTTGGTCCAGACGTCTCTCAGCTCTCACCTGCGTGAGCAAAGTTTGCCTCCACAGTTTGGATGAGTCACGCTTGCCTGTAGCTCTTCTAGGTCACAGGTGTCCATACAGGTGCCTGGTGACTTACACGACATTCCTTTCTTGGGACCGTCCCACGCGTCCAAATGGGCGGGAAGGGTTTTGGAGAAGGATCAAAGTAAAAATGAAAGTGAGTGACGGGTGAGGGGGAGTCTGGACAAAGAAGGAAGAGAGAGAAGGAAGTGGGCGATTTGGGCCAATGAGAGGGTTGTCATGGTAACAAGTGATTCTGATGAGTGTAATCAGAAGACATATAGGAGGCACATCATCACATCAGACATGACCTGTAGATGCCAGAGAAAGTCATCAAGGTTACCTAATGGATGTTTCTTGGGGGCCATCCACACAGAATCGTTTTCAGGTCCAAAAGTATTTTAGTGTTTCATCCTCTCATTCACACGGAAACGGCGTTCTGGGCGTGAAACAGGATTTTTTCAGAGTGGGAAAATCTCCCACACAGGGGATGCTTCGACAACCAAGATGCCTACACGGTCCCTCGGGTTCTGCCCCTCAGAAGGATGCCGTGCAGAGGCGTATGTCACAATACATTATGACAAATATATCTTTAATCTTTAAGTCTTGTGCGCATGCAACGTCGGCACAAATTCTTTGGGCTCTTTTGTCTCTTCTGAGGTGGCCCGCCCCCCCATGATTACTTTGGGAGAGCTCCTAATAAGGCAAATGCTGCAAAAGGACGAGGCTCAGCCAACTGTACTTAAAGTATTTCGCTGGCTCAGGAGTTTTCCCCGAGATGGGTGTCAGGGATCCATAAACGTTGAGTTAAGGCATCAGGTGTGCCGGCACAGCTGCTTGTAGTCTTTCAGTCAGCTCCTGTGCGGCTCCGCCGAGGTCACTTTGTGTCCTCCCACAGGACGCACAAACGAGGCCACATGCTGAAATGACAAAAAAGTCAAACCTCTCAAGTTAACGTTGCACTGTATTGAATTCAAGCAACATTCCAGACCAAAACCACAAAGAAACGTGGCATAAACCTTCAGAATTTGCACCGGCGTCATGAGTGATCAGCTAACCTGCGCTTGTAGCTCTTGCATCTAACCCGCAAGGCTGGTTAGCTGCTTTTAGCACAAAGCTGGCAATCATTGGCGACCTTTAGCGCCTTGATGCTACGTAAGCGCTAACAGTCTCCTTAAAGGTCGCCCGTCTACTTACTTGCTGGTGCTCTAGTCTTTTCACAGTGACTGAGTGCTCTGCCTGCGTTGGCACGGTGATAAATTGCCAGCTCATTTCATCTAATCTGTTTGCTTACCTGCGACGTGCAACTTTTCTCACTTAGGTTTGAGCGATGACTAGCACGTAGGACAAATGTGAAGCAGGTGCCTGCTTGTTTCTGCTGAGAAAGTAAAACTTGATGAGCGATGGGGCGACTTTGCGCCTTTGTCCGCCCCCGAGCTGGAAAAGATGGAGCAGACAGGAGAAAGGCGCGGAATGATGTTTGCGTCAGTTTCCTCGGTCTCGCCTCGCCGGGAGAGACGCCGGGGCCGTGAACCTCTGCAGGGATGCATGCAAATCTGTAGCAGCAGAGGCCTAACGGCTAATTGACTTTCGGGGGCACGAACAGCGCGTAAATAACTCTTGATGCACTTATCTCAGATGAGCAGGAGCTACTTCTTCTGCTGCGTGATGCTAATTGTCTTTTTTTTAGGCTACCATCCAGCCGGCACAGAGAACATTAGCAAGGGGAGAAAAAGTGGAAGGTAAATGCTTATTATTCTCTGCATCATGAAGGAAAAACCTTCATCCACCTGTGTATCCGCCCACTACTTTGTGCAAACAAGAACAGAAAAAGCAGGCTTCACTACACATCTTACAATGCATCCTGGAGCTCAATCAGACACAAGCTGCAAATTTGTTCCGTTTGTTTTTCTGCACGAAATGGTTGTTAAAATGTGAACGCATTGTTAGCGCTGTACCATCACAAAGCTATGCTAGCGAGCTGTGCTATGCTATGCTAGGTAGCTGGAGCCGGTGTCCTCTCATTGCCAAATGTTACGTTGTTGTACGTGATAGATGGCTTCTATTACTTTGGACAAGTGCAGACTTATGTTTTGCTAAAAGTGGATGAAGACACATGCTGTGAAAAAACAGAGTCACCAAATGTCCTGTTTTGTCAGGACATGTCCTGCTGTGACATTTTTTTATGAGGAAGTTATGAAAATGTCCTGGTTTTTATTGTTTTTTATGAAATTAGGGCACAGTTGGGCACTGCGTGTGACATAACCCTACCATGTGGGCGGCTTTCTGAATTTGTGTTGACAAAAAAACCAAAGGAACAGCTTTCGCTTGGCGACTTTAGAGGGAAATTAACCTGAAAATGTTGGTTACCTTCCAAAACTAATTATTTGACCTCAGGTTTCTGTGTTGTTCTTCCTGTGGTGTGGAATTTGTGTTTTTAGGGATAGATCATATTTTTGCAATAAAGTAATTTATTATACTATATTAGTATAGTATTAGTATTGTAGTATATTAACGCAAATGTTTTCCTTGCCCAAGTTAAGCGTTTTTAAGCATAAAATGGCTAAATGAGCCAACGTATAAGACGCAGTCAGACATTGATGAAATGTAGTATTCTACACTGGTCACTAGGTGTCACTAATATTGAACACACAAGCATGTGTGTTAGATTATTGTATGTATTAAATGTAGCAAATGTATGTAAATTGCTTATTTTCTCTTATTATGTCTCCTATATTGGATAACAGGAGTGTAAATGGGACTATTGTCTCTAATGATGTTAAAACATTGCTGGAAATGTTTTAAAAATATATCAAATTTGTAAAATGAACAGAAATTTCCACATCAACGGTTGGGTCTGGAACCAGTTAACCGCGACAGACGAGGGATTGCTGTTTACAGTTTAAAAAAAATATGATAATGCATTTCAGCTAACAATGGCAGTAAAGTTAAGACAAAGGCCGCCATCTTCATCTATGTTGCCACGGAGCTCGTCTCCTCACAGCATTTCAGCACTTGTGTGATGTGCAGACAGGCGTGCAGCTGTGTGTGTGTGCGTGCGTGTGTGTGTGTGATAAACAAAGCTTCCAAGAGTGGATGATTTGCTCCAGAAAGACCTGTCACGCCAGCGCCTGTTCGCAAGAAGACAAAAAACAAGGTTTCTGGGTTGATCCAGGACATGCTGCTGCTGTTTTTTCCCATCCTCAATCAGGTTTGACGGGCCTCTCTTCATTATCATCATCCTCCCCTGCTGCTGCCGCTACCTCTGTTGTGCGTCTCGGTGTGGCCCAGCTGTGTTGTGACACATGACATAGGTCACCGCTTACCCTCAATTGTTGCCTGCAGGGTTCCAAACGCCCTCCTGCCTTTGCGCCTCAAAATTAATGCTCCAATCTGTGGTAGCGGCTTCTTGGGTTTGGCGTGACGACGGACGACAGTGACCGACACGTTAGTCGGCACGACGGCTCATTAAGTGAGGATCGATCATTCGGAGGAATGGCCCAATGAGAGGCGACACTGTGACGACGCTCAGTGATATCATCTCTCGCCAGCACTTGATTGGAACAAGAGCGTCAGGCCGGGTGAAAATGTTGATATAACAGGGGACCCCAAAAACTCACTCAGTGGTGCCCCTTCTAATTTTGAAGAAAATTAACGCCTTCCACCAGTTTCACTGACCGGTGCTAAATGTGGTGGAGATGTCTATCATAACAGGCCGCACAAAAAAGTCTCAGGAACCCATATTCGCAAACCAACTGGACGTCTGCAATAGCAGGGTTTGCATTTTGATGAACTACCCTTCGGAACTGTGACCAAATAAGCCTCAAAAACATTGGTGATGAATTTTAGCCTACGCCGTAGAATGTGGGCGGAGCACGGTGAGAAACTTAGATGGTCTATCTGATGATTGGTCGCAGAAAATGTAACAAGGTCAGGTCTTTCATCATATTTAGCAAGTATGATGACCCGATCGGTCACTTCCTCATATAGTCACCTAATTGCCTAGTGGCAACAGGAACTGGCAAAACACCTTTACTTCCTGTGTGAGTAAGAGTTGCCTGTGGGGGGTCAGGGTTTGTTCAGTGCTGCTCACAGTTTGTTTCTTACAGGCTGACCTCACCAAGTTCCACAAAACCTGCGGATCCAGGATGTTTGAAGATATTTTTCTACACTCTTATGGATGCCTTGTGTGCATGTCTAGTATCCTGAAAAAGGCGGGACTGTCCGTTACGGACCGGGCGGTTTACGTGTACCTAATGTTTGGACAAGAGAAGCACGTGCGGGCCATGTGGCTCCATCATGGCGCCGTGCCCGCCTTCAAGGGGACGTCTTGAGGGGCAAACACACCATTTCTCCTGCTGTTACATAACCTCCGAGTGTTGGCGCGGGCCCAAACTCGCACGCTCCCTCTGGGCCGGATTACACCCCCTGCGAGATGACAAAGTCCACCCCCCTCGCACCCATCCAGCCATCTAATCAGTTTGTCTGATAACTTTGATGAGATTTCTCCTGATGGATGCCGTATGTTACAGAGACGGACATCTCGCTGACATTCCAATTACATTTTCTTGCCGCCTGATCAACAAATCAAATTAGATTCTCTCCGGAACACCGCCATGAGGGACGCCATTTTGGGAAGCAAACAAGCCCAGCGCTAGCACGTGAGTGCTCGTTATCCTGCCTTGATGTGTTAGCATGGAGCAGGGGAACATCACAACTCTAATTTAAAGACTAACCTCCATGTGAAGCCGCCTTGACATGCCCCCCCCCCCAGCGGCCAATATCTTTCCCACGCCACCACCAGCAGCATCACACCTCCAGGGACCCCTGCAAGTTTATTCTGGTTGTTATTACCTAATCACACCTGATAGCACAGAGAAGATCATCTAGGAGCATCTCCCCTCTGGGCTGAGAGGCCATGACACGCACGCACATAGAAACACCTCACATAGATCAGTGTGTGTTTAGTAGAGGAGAGAGAGGGAGGAGAGGCGGTGAATTAGTATTCCGAGCACAGGGAGGGAAGCTGGGAGCGAGCATCCAGGAGAGGGAGGAGGAAAGAGGAGGGAAGAAGGAAGGGAGGGAGGAGGAGAGGGAGGGAGGGACCACCGATCGAGAGAAGAGCAAAACACACAAGCGGGGCAGAAACATTGGAGAACACAGCAAACAGGAGCGCCGCCATCGTTTCTCTCTCCGCGAGCGCCGCACAGCATCTCTATGGAGGCAGAGGCGCGTGCGTGAGGGCTGGCTGGCTGGAGGGAGGGAGGGAGGGGGGGTCGGCGGAATGCTCCTTTCTTTTTTCTGAGCGCCGCGTCCGACGGGGGAGCCGACTCGGAACCAGGACCTGGCAGGGGGGAGGACTTCTGCACAACATCCAAGGTAAGACTCACCTTTTCTGCTGCTTCCGCGCGTCGTGCACGCGGCGTGTGCGCGCCTGCTTGCATGAATGTTTAATGTGTGGCGTCCATGTTGCTTTCCCGGCGCGCGTTCGCGTCCTGGCAGCATCTGATGATGATGACAATGATGATGATGCTTCAACTTTTGTTTATCTGCCGTAATGACCGACAGACAAGGTGCCGGGGGTGGGGGTTGGGGGGGGGGGTTGTGTCTCACAAAATAGATTGACCCCTCCCGCCTCTTTTCCCTTGCACCTCTCACGGTCACGCCCCTTCTCCATCAATCAGCCACCAAATAGTCACGCAGTAACACCTCAGCCTGGCGTGGAGATCCACCAGACCAGCAGCTCCACGTAGATCTGCTGTTGAGCTGGCGTGTCCATCTAGAGATATACAGCCTAGAGCGGATCTCACGGCTTGTTATTTACGTCCGGCGTCTATTATGGGACACACTAAATAGACGCAAGCAGCAGGCCGAGGCCCGGCAAAGCTATTAACGTCCAGTCAATAGACATTAATATCCTCGCCTCCGTCCCCAAAGAAGAACCTGCCAGAAGACATCCCACCACGACCCCGCTCCCCCACGCATCCCCCTCATGGAACCTGTCGGGCTACGGCCTCAGAGAGGAAGTGATATAGAAGTCACGACCTCTACGGATGACGGACGCCATGTCCATTGATCAGAGACAACAGGAGGTTCACATGGCCGCGGATGCCGCTGACACAGCAAGCGTGTGTAACGGGCTTAAAGACTTTCAGAATAAAAGGCCCTTTTAAAGATGATTTGCAGTTACCGACCGACAGAAGCAAGTGAAAGCAGATGAAACATTTCGTTAGGCATAACCAATGGATTAGCACGCTAAATGAGACGCAACTCATTGGCATTGTTAGCCCAGGACAAGGACATGAAGGTGATGTGAAAGCTTCCACTGTGGATCATCTTTTTGATTAGCTTATTGGTCCACAGCCTTCCTCACTGGGAAAAACAACAATAGCTAACTGATAGTTGCATATTCTTATTTATATGACAAAGAGTTAGAAGGTTTTTTTATTTTTTGCAGGGTTTAATCACCGCTACATAATTAAGACATATAGAGAGTGCAATGTAAATCAAAGCTGTTCAAGGGTACGATCGTGAAAAATTGCAGCAAATTAAGGCTGACACTCGCCGAAATACACGTCAGTGATAATAGTGGTGATCGGACACCACATCAGGTATGTTTTCTAGGATTTTGTCCTCAATAATGTAACAATTACAACAAGTCATTCGTAAATCTACGTAGAGTAGAAGGTCCTCCCCCAGGTTGGGACGACATGTCATTTACATGACATTATCATCTTATCTGCATAAATGGCCATAACGCATCCACGTGTCAGTGAGCAGAAAACATGGCAAGCAAGAGATATATGTTTAGAAATACAAATTATCTTTATTTTCTTGCTTCCCTTTGTGGGTTTTTTAATGACACAAAAAAATGTGACCTGTAACTGATGTTTTTTTTATGTCAAGTGTTGTCAAATGCAACTCAGGCCTTGTTGTATGTCGATATAAATCCGATATGCTACTGCAATCTGAACGTTGAGGTTGCATCTATGCGACATATACGTCGTGTTTTGGCGTGCTTACAGAGACTTGGATAAATGCACTCACATTCATGATTTCAAAAAAGTGTCTCACCTTGATGTCCCGCCACTCCTGGCTTCGACATCCAACCACACACTCCTTGGAACAGACATGGCAGCAAGCTAACATTCTCTCCGTAATCTTAATCTGGCCAAGAAGAGCACAACTTGAGGTATTGTTTATTTCCATAAACACACATCAAAACATGTGACGTCCTGCTTTTGCGGAGACGCGTCAATTCCCGGATGCTTGCCGTTCACATTGACAAGTCGCATTTTTTGGTAATGTGAACGGCCACGTAAAAGACCTGATTTTAACAGAAAATCGGATATGGGGCATCGCACTCTGCAGTGTGAATGTTGCAGCGAAGAGGGATACTTTCATGCTAGTCCTCCTAAGTGCCTAGTTAGCCGGGAAAAAGCAGTCAGATGTGTCGCTAAGAATTGAGAGGGGTCTGCAAACACATTCGTATGAGGTGTGTGAGGAAGCAGAGCTATTTACTTCTACACAGACAGTCCCATTATGATGTGTTTATGAGGCAACCAGGTAGCGCCAAATCTATTTGTGGTGGTCCACATGAATGTATGGGAAACATAAGCATCTCATCGCTTGAAGCCCTCTAAGACTGAGGACATGGTAGCTGGATGGAGTCATTAAAAACAAAAACCGGGGCTCATTAGTGATTCATTGCAGGTCATTATCTGAACACGGACGATCGTTTCCATCTCTTGTTGCCTAAAATGTATTTCTTAATCTGACTGGTTGATATGTCCTATTACCCCATCCCCCACCTCCTCTTTTGTGCGCGGCGTAATGAGTCGGTGACTTTTCTCTCCGGCGTCCATTCGCGTAGTGACCTTAGCAGTCGCCTAGAGAGCGGTGCGGCTTGGAGGCTCTCTGAGGCTATCGATCCCGAGCTGCGCGGCAGTCAATGGCGTGTCCGTGGGAGGTTTTTTGTTGCTGTGTGTGCCAGTAGAGTGTACACAAAAGAGTCGGGGGGTGGTTAGCGCGTGTGCACGTGAGGGCTCGCTGTGGCCGAGTGGTTAGCCCTTTTATCAAACGGGGAACCGTACTTGGTACCCGAGTGTGTATTTACGACAGACCTTACCCACCTCAACTTTGAGCCATTTTCACACAGCCCATTAGCAAAGACAATAATGACATAATAATGATAATATACTCTAATTAGAGCTGCAAAGAATGTGTCTAAATGTCAAAACTCACCTAAAAACCTAAAAGGGCGGCGCGAGGCACTGTGTAGTTTGCTGATTGGTGGACAGAGTATGGTGATTTCCAGAACATCAAAAAGGAAGATGTCCTCATTTGATTACTGCGTGACCTTCCTCTTCTTTGTTGAATTCATTGCGAACGTACGCTGTGTCGCCATGTTATGATGTCATAATCATGATATTTTGGGAGCCTTCACCATGGAAATGCACAAAGATGTGTCCCGCACCAATCTGAGCCAAAGTGGTTAGTGGGAATGAGACTAGCACCCATTCCAAGTGGAATGTTTTTGGCGTCTCTTGAAACGAACCAAATTGTCCTGTGTGGTGAAACGGCAAATCAGTTCCCCCCCCCAATTCCCCCCCAAATCAATTCCTATTGCCCCCCTCCCTCCATCCGTCTCGTCCATCCTGCTGAGGCTCAGGCTGGCATTTGAAGCGGCGTCTCTCGTGCCAGACAGCCATTGCTGGGATTGAGACCTCCTAGTTGAAAAGTCACTCAGACAGATTTACTGTCCTAATGGGGGTAGCGCACAGGGGCGGGGCTAGATGTTAGCAATATTGGATTTTTTTTTCCTCCCAATTTTGGATTCCACTGCGCTGTCATGGAGGGATAAATAGACTTAAGTGCTTCTCCTTTAGACAGACTGTCCCGGCGTGACAGTCGACAGAGCCGGCCGCGACAATTCGAAGCCAGCGGTAGCGATTCTTCGTTTGGGTCTTGTTCTGAGCGAGATTCGCCTAATGCGCTGATTGATTGATGGATGGAGCCATGAGGAGCACTTTGCCGGGGAGCTGCCACTCAATGCAAAAAGACGGATGTCTCTCCCGAATGACATGTGCCCCACGATCAATAGTCCTCGTTCGCTCTGACACGCTTGGAGACGTTTCTGCTTGTGTGGGGAGGTGAGCTGACCTCCCGCCATTGTTCTACCTTTGATTTATTCTTGCCAGTGGGCCGGGCCTTAGTGGGCCCAATGCTTTTACATTGATACTATTCAGCTAAAAATTTCAATTTCTAGGCTTCACTGGGGTCGCGGGGGGAATGCTGGACCCAATTCCAGATGAATTTGGGCAAGAGGTGGGCCCTGAACTGGTCACCAGTCAGTCGCAGAGCACTTACGGACAACCAACCATTCACACTCACATTCATACCGATAGATAGATAGATAGATGGATAGATGGATAGATGGATAGATGGATGGATAGATGGATAGATGGATAGATGGATAGATGGATAGATGGATAGATGGATAGATGGATAGATAGATAGATAGATAGATAGATACTTTATCTTCAACAGATAGTCACATTTTCAGCAATTCTGCTAAAATGTCCTAATAAACGTAGTCAATTCAAAATAAAATAAACCAAGCAAGATAAATAAACAAACACACTGTGTTTCCTCAACTTTTTCCCCATTGTGATGGACTATCTTAGCGTTTTCCAAAATATGCTGCCACATGCGGTAAAGGCGCAGCTATACCGTATTTTTGCTCTGATTTTCTTTACAAATACGCTTGTTTGCCTCGCTCGTCTCTTTGAGGGGGGGCTGACCACAATCGGATGTGGCGTCACGTGAAACCCAGCATTGCAAGCAGACTGTAAAGCCCAAAGTGAGCGTCGTAGCCCAGGCTGAAGTATGCGTTGTGGACCTAATGAAGTGTCCTGTGAGCAGTCGCTAGAGACGTTCTGACTGTGAGAACCTCGAGGTCTGACCCGCTTTTATTGCTACAGAATTAGTTCAACAATAAAGCTGCGGAAGTTTCTTCTGGATGAAAGGAGAAGCGCAAGGCTGTCAAACCCTGCACTAATTATAATTCTACTCAGCTGTTATTTTTTTCACGGCCCAGCTCCATGTCCTGTTTTTAGACTGAGCTTTTGTTCTTTTTGTTCTTCCAGGTAATGTCAGCGAGCTCACAAAGAGTTCGTTCAGGAAGTTCATGCTGATCGGTGGCAGAGGAGCGCTGAAGGCCCGCAGGACTGAACCGAGCAGCTTGTTTGCTCTTTAGCAACACCACCAGATGCTAAAGGTTACACACACACTTCAGGCATTAAACAGTAAAACACACACTCCTCAGCCAAGCAGCGTGTCACATCAGTGGATTCCACGCGCCCCCCCAATCCTTGAGAGCCTTTGTGACATTAAGACAGATCTTGAAATGTGTTAACTTGGGATTTCCCTTCTCGCACACACAAATGTAACCCTAATGTCTGTTATCTTATCTATCGTTAAAAACGAGGAACAAGTCAGCGCTCCTTTTCCATTTTGGAACCTTCAAAATACTCTTGTGTTGTTCACGATATTAATGGCTTCTTACGCCACAAGCACACACCTTCTCAATAGAACATTCTGGCAGAACCTCCCTTTATGACATGAGTGTCCCAACTGAAAATCCCAGTTGAATTCCAGTATTTCCAGTATTGCATCTTGATAAAACGTTGTAGGAGAACATCCCAGCTCAGTATTCTGATAGAACTTTCCATGGATGTGTTGTCATGCTCCTGTTGTGTTCTTGCGCCATCTGTGTGTGGACCCAAGCAAAGGGAGTCGGGCGTGTCCCTCTGTCCTTGATGGGCCCGCTCTTCCGCTCCACGTGATCCAGCTCGAGACTCCCCAGTGAGCCTCTTTGCTCCACTTCCCGAGGACGGGCGGCGAGGGCTGCGCTGCGATTGGTGAGAGTGCGGGCGAGAGTGCGATGCAGATTGGAGGATGTCGGGCGACTGGGATGAAGACCTGTGCAAGAAGGCGCTGATGCTGGTGGAGGAGCTCTGCTTCAACTCGCCGCGCGGACACAGCCAGAGCGAACTGTGCCAGGAGTTCAGCTACCTGCTGAGAGGACGCAACAGACAGCTGGACGCAGGTACGTCTTCCTGTCACTGTGTGGACTTTCTCTACCGCCACGGGTAAAGGCAATGCCTGCTGAGGGTGATGGTTAGTGAAGGTACAGGTAAGACCTTTTTAGAGTAAGCTCTGCGCACTTACCTGGGTACTGACCTGGGTACTTCTCAGTCTGAATGAACTCTGAAGTTGAAGTATCAGCACTGAAGTGCTCAGACCATCTATCCATTCTTCCGCTTTTTTGGGTCCGGCTTGCGGGGGAAGCAGTCTCTTTAAGGAAGCCCAGACTTCCCAGTCTCTGACTGCTTCTTCTAGTTCTACCGGGAGGACACTAAGGCGTTCCAAGGGTGGCTGTGAGACATAATCCCTCAAGTGTGCCCAAGGTCTGCCCCGGGGGCTTCTCCCGGCTGGGCATGCCCGAAACACCTCACCTGGGACGCGTCCGGACAGATGCCTGAGATGTCACCTGAGATGGAACCTCTTAATGTGAATGAGCAATGGCTCTACACTGAGCCCCTCCCAGATGACGGAGCTCCAATGTAAAACGGAGGCCCAGCCTTGGAATTGTGGGATGTTACCTTCTAGCTAACAAATGTACAGTATATGAATTTTGTTTTATGAACATTATGAACGGCAACGCTACGAGCGCTAGGAACATCAGCGTGGACGCTGAAGGTACAAGAAGACAAATGTTGAAAAGATGCCTAAACATGCTCCTGTCAAGAAAACATGAAATATTTATCGGCGTATCTCAACATCTTTTATGAGCCCCCAAAGAGTCACGCTGCAACTCGAGATTGTTAGTGCTGATGGGTTTTGCATTTGGAACCAATCAGTGTAGGAGGCCGTTGTTTGAGTGTCCCTGAAGCGAGTGCACCACGTTGTTATGCAGATTAGCATGGAGATGCACTTTGACTCAGCGTACATTAGCCTGGATCGGCTGCGTGCTGCCTCAGGAGGTTTGGACCAGCCCTTAAAGAAATGTCACGCCGTGGTTTGAGGGATCGTTCCCCCATCCTCATGGCTTCGTGGCTTTGTGTCGGAAATCTGGGAGTCCTCTCAGGAGTGGGATGGCAGCGAGCTGCCACTGAAAGGCTTGTGCAAGCAGCAGAGGCGGCTTTGACGCCCAGCGACTCCCAGTGGACTGGAATCAGGAAGTGATTGACAGGAAGTGTCGTCAGAGACCTCTAGTGTTGTGTTCATATGGGAACTTATATTTCTACTGTATACGTGCTTTAGCTACAGTACCTGAACAACAGCTTTTTGGAGAAATATGTCTGAGTTAATGCAGTTTTTAGTGTTTCTGATTGATGTTGCACAGTGCGCTGTTATTTTCTGGCAAAGGTATGGTACAATTTATTAGTTTCAATAGTAGAAAGATTCATTTTTGACTAATTTCGGGGCTAAACTTAGCATTTAGCACTTTAGCCACCTACCTCTTCATTGGACATTTAAACCGGATGCACTTCCTACGCCTGCACACTTTATCCTGCACACCGCTTTACCTTATTTAACTTGCCTAAGACGCTAATTGTTTTTTTACTTTTATTCCCTATGACAATTGATTGGGGGTACGCGTACCCCACTTTAGGAACCTAGTCATTATGGTATCTTGTATTGATAAACATCCCACATGACTGCTAGAGAGTGTGTTTCATTCGACAGAGTTTTTTTTTTTACTCCACTGCAGTGTTGAAAATGACTTTTTAAAAATGTTTGTGCAGTCGTAGTCTCAGCCTTCCACCCACTAGCCTTTGATCATCAAGCAGAATCATGTCTGCTCGGGAAGGTGCGTGGACAAATGGAGGCGAGCGGCCCGTCTTGACAGCCCCGGCACACTTTTGATCACAGCCAAGCGTTATCGCTGCCCCCTGATGTGTCGGCCGCTACGTCTCAGCCTGCTCGCCTTGTATTTTTTTTCCCGATCGATACATGAACCTTTCCCATGGCCAAGCCCCGCCCCTTACCAGGCTTGGCCCTAAATCACCGCTTGTCTCTCCTTGGCGCACGCCGCACCACTTGTATCGACTTCATCAGCCTCCTCGGGCCAAAATGAAAAGGAGAAATGGATCCAGTCAGCACCATGTGTCCGCTTCCACACGTGCAACAATCCGTCTTGCTTCTTTTTGTCTCCTTACGCCCTTCTCTCCTTTTATCGCCTCACATGACCTCCGTGCTCGCGCCTTTCCTACGCCTCTTAAAAGGAACTAATCATCCTCCAAACTCCCACCTCTCTTCCCTCTCCCTCGCCAGGGATACCTGAGGAACAAGTGCTGATTAATGACATACACAGACTGATGAATAATTTACTGGCGGGAGGGGGAGGGAGGCGAGCCAGGTGGCATCATGGGAAACGGACTAAACAGCCAGGAATGAGGCGTCTTTAGAGGAGCGTGGAGACACGGTGGGCCTACATTTTGAGGTGACTCTTAATAACACGTACGTCTCTATGGCTTTGCTCGTACAAACTCCACAGAGCCTTGAAAGAGTAGATGACCTTGAGATGTTTTTTAAAATAAAAACTCACAATATCCTTTGCTAACTTCAACTTTGCAGAGCCAAAATGAACGTTTTTTTAGAAGGAGAAAATTCAGCTGCACGACAGAACCCAACATTCAAACTTAAGCCAGAGTAAATGCATTTTGAGAAATGAAAAATTGTATTTCATCCAAAAGGTGTGGCGTTTCCCTGTTTATGTCCCTGGTGGATCAGCATCCCTAGGCATGTTGTTGTGTCAGGTGAACGAGCATCTTGCATAAGAACAGGTCGTTCACCTCTATTGTAATTTTTTTCTGCAACATAATTTCCCAAAATTATATCATTAAGTTAGTTGGATATGTTATGAATATATTCTTGTAACATTACAGCAGTTTTTTCCCTTTCTGCAGTTTTTTAACTATTTCAACTTTTTTATTGTAAATGTTCTCCTCATTATTATTGACTTTATTAGCCTAATATGTATTTGTACTGTCATCTTGTAACATTATCACTAATTCCACAATCTAATTCTACAAAAATCACAACTGTATTTTGTTTTGTTTGCTTCTCGCAATATTACAATAAAAAAACTAAGATACATTTTTTTTGTTTTCTTGTTTAGTTGTGTTTTTACAATGTGCCCTGTGTCAATAAAAATAACTGCCACAATTCCGAAATGGTCCCCAGGACGCACTTTGGACACCCTATCAGTAGGGAAATGTGATGGCGCCGTGCCCATGTTGCTGCCCCCTCTGGGACTGGAGTACAACTTTTCATCCTTTGTCAATCAGGGTCTTGCTGTTGGTCTTGATGCCTGTTTGCTCCACTGAGTGACATTCTAGTCTAGTCAGTTGTAAAGGAGAGACTACTTTATGGTGTCAGTGTCCTCTTGTCTTTCCTGCCTGCAGAGATCTCTGTCAGTCTGCTGTCCGTCATCGTCACCTTCTGCGGCATCGTCCTCCTCTCTGTGTCTCTCTTCGTCTCCTGGAAGCTGTGCTGGTTGCCATGGCGAGACAAGGAGGGCGGCGGCCTCAGCCTGACCTCAGGGTTGCTCCCCGGGAGCGCCGGCGTGGGGGGTCTGGGTGGCGCCGGAGGTTCGTCCTTCTTACCCCCGCTCCTGCAGAGGAAGGAGGGCCACTCGTCCTCCTCGCTGTACCCCTCCCTCGGCCAGCAGGGGCAGCATCACCCCCACTTCTCTGACCTGGTGGGACTGGAGAGAGGGGAGGTCGGGGGTGTGGTCGGGGGCCCGCATGAGACGCAGGAGCACTCATACCTGGACATGGACTCGTACCCCAACAATGCTGGTGAGAGAAAAACGCACACTTGCATTGACAAGTACTCAACGCTGTCCATGGTGCTGATCTCCATTCACTGCTTCTTTCAGCACTGGACACAACATTAAGTACACCTGCACGCATACCTCACAAAATCCACAACAGGAGTGGTAAATTATGCACATTCATATGCAATTTTTTTTGTTCGAATTAGAGTTTATGTGGGTGTGGAAGTGCACAGAAATATGGTGGGAACTAAATAGTACATTACTGTGGAAACCGCTTGATACTATAGTTGTGTAAGCAAAACAATAAACTTAAATTTTATCTTTGTAAAGGTAGATTTTTCATTAGTACGTGGCGGGCAGGGGCAAATGGTCCAAACAGAAATGATCCGAAACCAAAAACACAACAAACACCACTCAACCCCCAAAAAACCAAGCATAGGAGAAATGTTGCAAGTCCATGAAACAAAAGGGAAGTCAGCCAGGCCTGAGGGATATCCATCTTTGAAGTCTTGAGATGGAATATTTGACAATGTTATGAAGCAACCAATGCTATTAAAAGATAACAAATCACCGCCTGCTTTTAGGATGTTTTCATGTCAGCAGACACTGATGACGGTGTGGCTGCAGACACAAAGTGTTTATCATGCTACTTGGCATTTGCATGGCTCCGCTCTTTCAGACTCTTAAGTCAGTTAAATCAATGCCGTCAATGACCACATCCAGCAATAAATAACTCCCAGCCACCGGCGCCACATCCCTTACTGCAAGTCATTAAAGCTTCTCCCGTATTTTTCTGCAATTTGCAACTTTGCTAGGAACCCTGAAGCTGAGCCAGACGTCTCCCGACGTGCCCAACTCGGAGGGGGGCGCGCAGCCCCATAAAGACCTGCCCAACGCCCTGTCTCAGCAGCAGGTCACCTCCAGGTCAGTGTGCATCATTGCTACCTCAGCTCATTACTGGAAACGCGACTGTGGGGGACAATAAGTCACGTTGTTGAATCATCATTCGCTGCAAGGACAAAGTGTCTTATTCAGCACCTTGCCGCTAAAAACTACCTCTTACACAAATCTCACATCTTGTAGAACAAAGTTAGATGGATAAATACTTTATTGATCCATAGGGACATTCAGAATAATCCAGGACCTCACATACAGTAGATTTTACATGTAGGCAGGTTAGGAAACATATAACAACATGAAAATGAAGTTAAATAAGCATAACAAAAAGTACACCACACAGCCCGCCACAAACACATTTGGACCGCCAAATATAGATTTGAAAATACCTGTGGCTTTCCCTCATAAACACATTATAATGGGACTGTGTGAATGCCATTCCATCTTCGTACAGTAGATGGCATCCTAACGCTGCTTCTTAACACGCCTCATACGGACCAGAGAATAAGAAGATGTTATAGGAGGTATCAATGTTAATAGCGACTATTCAGTCATTTCTAAAAAGCGACCGGCATACACGCATCGCTCTTCTCAACGAGCATTGAGTGCTGCCGTGGGCCCCTCCCATATCTAGAAAAGCTTGCAAGCAACTATATCTTGTTTGTGATATTTAACAAAAGACGACAAAGAGAAGCAACAGAAGACATTGTGTTTGTAGGTCTAAACATATTTGTTTTCATGTCCATGTTTTTACCCACTTTTACCCTCCCGCTCTAACCTACCATAGACGCAAATAGATTGTAGTCCTGTGGGAAACTAAGACATAGTTTTTCCTACATAGTTTGTAATAATGCTACGTCAATGTAATTAATTGGCATTTTCATTAATACAATCATTAGCTACCAGCCAGCTAATGATTGGCTGGCAGACATCACATGGCTCCTTACATCTAATTGGTGGCCTCCATCACCAATTATTATGTTTCTTAATATCTTTGGGTTGGAGTGTTTATGTGCATTTGGGGGTTTAGACTGTATGCGTGATACTATGCCAAGAAAAAGAGCCTCTAATAAGCTGAGGTAAAGTGCACGTAGTGTGTATAAAAATAGTGAAGAGCCCCTCATGGTACACACCGGATGAGCTGTCACTTCCTGTCTTACGAAGCTGCTGAATCACCGAGCTTGGGCTTTTTCTTCTCCTTCTTCTTTTGTCTTTGCTTAATATTCCGCGTTCAGGCCCAAGCCCATGACTCATCAGCTCTCCAGCCCCGACTTCCACGGCGAGGAGAAGGAGCAGGTGACCAGCATCGGGCAGATTAAACCAGAGCTGTACCGGCCCAAAGGCGACCAGGGTGAGGGCAAGCAGGGCGACAACTGTGGCAAGATCAGCTTCCTGCTGCGCTACGCCTTCAAGTGAGCCACACCTCCTTTAAGTTGCTTGTGGGAAGACAGTGCCAAACTGCATTGGCAAAGAAACAGTTTTTAAAAGATGCATTTTTGCAAGCGTAGTCTGAGCCTAACAACATGTTTAGTATTCCCGTTGTGGTCGGGGGCGGCGTGCAACTGTTCTGCACCGCACCGGGAGCCGTCTCTAATAGTTTGGTAACCTTATTTAGCCCCACAAAAGGCTCGGAGGTATGATGCAGTGCCACTGCCAAAGTGGGTGGTTTTAAAAACAAGGTTTATGCCAAGGAGGCGGCGGCAGAGAGATTCCCGCCGTTCATTCTGCTTTGCTCCGTCGGCCACCGGGGCTGGCGTGCTGGCGGCGGGGCGACACGTTGAAGCATTGCCACGGCTGATGGTCCGAAAAGTAAAAGGCGGTGCATTAATTATAAATGCTGAGTCACTTTCAAGAGCAAGACACACTGAGAATTAGCAAGGCAGCACCACAGCCTGGATGAAAAGCATCCAAGAGTTCTATTTATGAGGATTTATTATCTGGCGCTTGTTGCGCTGGAGAAAAATCATGTTAGAGACAACAGCTCGGGGGCCGACTGGTGCCAGACATTCAGCATGTGTGTGTGTGCTAGCATGTTGTTAACGTGTGATAACACTGATGGACCCTGCTGTTTTGGAGGGCCGGCGTCACTACAACAAAGTCAATCCTCCTTCCCGGCGTCCTCCCGGGAATAACAATTCTATTTGCAAGCCCATTAAAAGCTGACACATTGTCCGCATGGGAATAGCGGCTCGCTCGCAGGAGGGCCCAGCTTCCCGCCTTTGACATGTGACATCATTGTTGTCATCCATGTGTTGCTTCCTGAGCTCAGACGTGATGTTTGAAAACAGACACCTTACAAAAATCGGGGTTACAGTATAGTTCAAATCGATGCAACCAAAATGTCTGTTTTTCACACCCGAATCACTCCTCCTCCTCCAAACGCTCCTGCTAGCTTGATGTTGATGTTCTGCTCCAATTCATTATTACCAATATAAGTGACTGCTGCAATTAATAAATTATAGTCACTTCCAGAACTCTTCTGTTGCCATTGGTCACTAATGAATGAAGCTAACAAGCTCAATGCACATTCCCTGTTTAAGTCCTAATTATGCCTCACAAACTTATGAAACACGTTTTTAAAATTTGAATAAATGTTTAAAATGGGTGTAATGAACATTCAAGTATAAAATGTACAGATACTCCCCACTAATGAATGATTATGTAAGATGGACCATGAGCACACGGAATGGGAGTGTGTATGGTGCATTCCAGGACGGCATAAAGCCCCAAAACATAAAGACATTTGTGGTACCTGCATGCTTTACATGTCAGCCATATTATTTAGAAGTTATTGTTAATTTAGGGTGAATGAGATATATTTTTTTGGGGGAAAAGCGTCCTATTTTTGAAAATTAATTACAATTTAGAAAATGTATTAATGTTTTATTGTAAACAGATTTAATATTTTTTATTATTTGTATAATTTTTAAAAATTAAAATAAATTATTATTTATTATTTGAAGTATTTTTTTAAAATAAATTTTTAAAAATTAATTGAACACACATTTTTTCCAAAATATATTTTCGACCAAAAAGCCACAAATTTGCGGGGCCATGAAAGCTGAATCGTGAATGTGTGGGGATCTTCTGTAGTGTAGAATCTGTGAGTTCACTCAAATAGCAGGAAGTGTCATTTCCTGCGCCACGTGGCCGTGCATCATCCCTGCCGTGTGATCACCGCCCTCTAATTTCCTTAATTGGCCGTAATACCGAGGTGAGCACATGCGCTTATCGGCCACGGCAGCGGCGGCGACAAGCTCGTGCCAGGAGGCCAATCCCCGTGGGCCCCCAAAGTTCATGTCACCCGTCTCCCTCACCCATTCCCCCACCCCCAAGCGGCTAATGAAGTGCTGACACGGCGGCTAACAAGCGGCGACGCGGCCTAACAAGGTCTGATTGGAGGCCCTGGGGGCCGCCTTGTAATTAAATACATAACAAATGACATGTGAGAGACGTAACGACGTGTGTTTGTGTGTGTGTGTGCGTGTGTGTGTGTGTGTGGCTGCACAACAAAGACATAACAAGATAAATGTTTATAGATAATATCTTCTTACTTGCTAATAATGATGAAAGCTTCAGTGTGCTTGGATTGCATGAACACTTCCTGTTAGTGATAAGGCTCTCTTGTTATGTGCATGTGTACATCAACACACACATGCACACACAATGTGCTAATCTGGTTCATCTTTGCTCCAGAGACCTCCCACGTTATTGTTTGTGTATGCTGCTAGTCCAGGTGTGTGTGTGTGCCAGCGTGGGCTGAGCCTGTCTGCACCTGGAGGCGTATTAGCGTAAACATGCATGACCTTTCAACTATTGTCACACTGCATATGCGTGTGTTTGTGTGTGTGTGTTTCAGCACAGAGCAGTTGGTGGTGAAGATTCTCAAAGCGTTGGATCTGCCCGCCAAGGACGCCAACGGCTTCTCCGACCCTTACGTGAAGATCTACCTGCTGCCCGACAGGAAGAAGAAATTCCAGACCAAGGTAGGCTCTTCCTCCTTGTGACTGCAACGATTGTATGGAGCTATTTTAAAGTTAGTTATATTAAAGTTAAAGCAGACGATGACACCTTACTGGCCCTCTGCAAAATAAACAGTTTATATATTTATCTATATTAATTATCTATATTATTAGCTAATCGACTAATTTGCTACAAACACAAAGCTGAGATATGGACGTTTTGTTTTGCTATTCACATCTTTTTTTTTTTTTTTTATGGGAAATGCCTTTAATGTGTGAATACATCCAAACACATTAGTCACAATTCACATCTTTAATGTACAAAATGCATCTTGAGCCCCCTCTTCCTTCAGTTTTTCTGTATGTGATCCTCGCTGGAAAAAGTCTGGACTCCCCTGGATCTGCTCGTGTGAAAGCAGCCTGTCTCTATTTGCTTACATCGGCCTCATCTGTGTGTGAATGTGAGGGCGTTTAGGTCGGTTAGGGCGGTAGAGCGGCCCCATCTGCCTGACGTTAGCGCCTGCCGCTAACGTCAGATCACGACGCGCTAACAAGCCTGAGTGGCGGATCCACTCACGCTGGATTTAGTCGACTGAGATGATGGTGGGCGGCGTGCGCATCCAAAGCTTACATTCCTCCAGCGAACACAAAATCCGAGTATAGAAGTGTGGAGATTTCTTTTACTACGCTCAGCTTGTCAACGTGGTCTTTGTGCGTCTTTTGAGACTTATACTGTGTACTTAGTTCCTGAGTGTTTGAATTTTGTTTATTGCTGTCATTACTGTCATTGTGCACTAAAAACCCACCAGTTTCGAGTTGCATGCATGTAAGAATTGCTTTGCACCAATATTTACCAGCCTCTTCAAACGTGGATGCATCTTTTGAAACTTAGGCTTTCTCAAATTAAATATAATAATTGTTATGTCAGAGTGCGGGAACCCAATTAAGAGCAAATAAGTCTCCTTTATTCCTCCAAATGCAGGGCAACAATGAGAGTAACGAATGGTGAAGCCCACGGCTTAAAAAAGGCTGATTGCAAATAAAAGCGAGGCAAAATGCTTGATCCAGTATTCACCAAAAGTGTACAAAAAAGACTACCGTGTACTCACTACATTGTAAGGGTGGTGAAGGAAAAGGCGCCAGGAGACGGAACAAAAAAAAATCAAAGAGAAATTAAACACAAATATAAACTCTCAGAACAACTGGCTTAGCACAAAGATCTGGAGGAGTAGCTATAACGCGTGTTGCCTGCAACGAAACCAACCCACAACAAAAATAACAAAAAGGCAGGCTTAAAAACGGCAGAACATTAATTTGCTACTGGTGCGTCTCCTGGCTCCGCATGCTCGTCACCAACCTCAAGCAAGGTCTGGGGCCTAACAGCAATTCCTAAGACCTGACTGTGTTTAGTAAATTTCTGTGATGTAGTATTCCTTATTTATAAATGGAATATTTTTGTAGTTAAAACATAGAAAATCTGTTTATGACCTATTTTAGTTTTTTGAAGTTATTAGAGCTCTCTAGACATGAAATAACACCCCTATAGTCACCTTTACGTTCCTATTACCAAATATAGTATATATAATCAAGACATTTAAGACATAAATTAATCTTGTGCTTGTGTGTGTCGCAGTAAATGTGATCCAGTGCTAGTAGGGGAGCAGAATGGGTGGCGGACAAGAAGTGATCCCAGGGTTGAGCTCAGGGTTGAGTTTTAGCTTTTTGTGGGTTATGACTGCAAGAGTAGCCCATGTTATTGTGGAATAATTTCATTATGATTATATATTATTATATTTTCATTGTGCTTGTTGTGACATAATTCAAACCTGCAATAGAAGTCCATTGTTTCAAGTCTTGTAGCAACTACTCCTTCCTAGTGACCTATGTAGTACACTACATTCAGAATTTCAATGCGTCCTCTTGATGCCTTATATTTGTATTTTTCATGCTAAAAATGTGTACAATTTGCTTAAATATGCATATTTTTTTACTAATAACAGACCATATTGGACCACAAAACTCTATTAATTATGTTTGACAACTTCGATGTGGCGACTTTTGTCTGTACACTTCGTTCCTGAGTGGGAAATTTGACGACTGGAAACGACGATGGCGATATTTACCAATTTCTTTTTGTGTCTCTTTTTTTTGTTATAGTAAATCTGCCAGCTTTTTCTTCCGCTTCCTGACTAATATATGCATAAGTTATTTTGCTGTGCACTGCTTACCACTGGTTGCTCTTCAGTCGCCATTATTTCACGTTGGTGCCTCTCCTTTCTGCCAAAAACGGCAACCTTTGAGCCACAGCTACCACTGGATAGACCGGCTGCCAACAGCCTCCCGGAAGGTGCCTTGCTCAAGCCACTGCCGCATTTTACCGTCCTCATGCGCTGAAAAGACGGAAGTGTAAGTAGGGAAGTACGCCAGTCGAGATGCAGCAGATGCCAGACGTGAGACGGAGACGACAGATGCGAGAGGCAGAAAGCAGGAATCAAATCAAAATAAAAGTCCTCCTGTGGCATTTGTGGGAGACAGAATGTGAGGTTTTGGATGAGTTCAATTGGATTATTCATCCCGCAGGAAAGAGAGTGAAATTTAATTTTCCGCTCTGCAGCCGAGCATAAAGGTTAATTACCTTTCTCAAGGACGTACGACCTCACCGCTAATCAAGCGGGGAGTGATTCATCCACACCTTTCTGCTCGGCAAGAGTCTCCGTGATGCACGCTGCTGTCGTTTTCACGCTCATTTATATTCTCCGGTTAATATTGGACCACATCAACAATATCAAAGCACAATAAGAAACAAATTGTTTTAGGATGTCGGATAATATCGGCGGATGTTGGCATGAAAATGCCGATACCAAGTTTTGCATGCAGATTGTATGCACGTATTTTGCAATGATTGTAAAGTAAGTAAGATGTCGTCTTTGAATATGCAGTGTCTGAGCTGAGTTTATCATTTCACTGATTATTCCGGAGTTTGGATGTTTGTGCCACATGCAGATGTGCAACTTTGCACATTGTATAGTTGCCAGCATTATTTCATTGGATTCTTATTTGTGAATGTGTTAAGTAACTAACTTGGTGTGTTTGTTGATAGTAGGAGAGCGTCTTATTTTACTTGACTATTGAGACAATTTTTTCACAATAAATATGGCACTTTTTCTATAACTTACATTGCATGTTGCACGGACATGTTTACTGTATTTGTGAAATGCATCCAGTAGAAAAAAGCATCATGTGATCATTACTTTGAGTTGAAGAGCTGCTGCCCGTATCGGTATCGGTTGATATTGGTATTGTTTGTATTATTGTTTGGTATTGTATCGGTATGTCGGTACAAGCGTTACTTTTGCACGGCCTGCATTGGAGGTCGTTAGTGTACCTAATGTAGTGTCCTGGGGTTTGTGGTGTTGTTCTACCGTCAAGATGACAAATGTTTCCTAAGGGGACTTTCCGGCAGCGGAGCCGGTCGGCTGGTGGGCCGGATATTTGGGGATGAAATATGGGACGCGGAAGGGTTCAGTGGCGGGATAGCAGCTAGAGAGGAACCAAACAGCGACAAGATAAGAAGGAAGAATCAGTGAACGTGTCAGAGGAATAAATAGTTTTGGTGGAAGCAAGGCAATTGTGAGACTGTGTGTGTGTGCATGTGTGTGTGTGTGTGTTTCCGCGCGCACTACAACCATCTGGTCTTCTCCTTTTTTAATACCTGGGATGAGATGCAAAAGTGCGTCATTGTGATTCCCATCCTTTTCCCCCTACCAGGTCCACAGAAAGACCCTGAATCCGGTCTTCAACGAGACGTTCCAGTTCGGCGTGCCGCTGAACGAGCTACATTCCAGGAAGCTGCATTTCTCCGTGTACGACTTTGACCGCTTCTCCAGACACGACCTGATTGGACAGGTGGTGGTGGACAACCTGCTGGACTTCAGCGAGGGCAGCGGGGACAAACCCGTCTGGAGGGACATTGTAGAGGGCACGGCGGTGAGAGAAACACTCCGTGCCTCTTGTGACATTGAAAATAAGAAAGCACATCCACTATTGTCTCAATAGCAACACAAGTGGTTGTGGTAACGTCATGGTCTGGGGCTGCATGAGTGCTGCTGGCATTGTGGAGCTGCAGCATATTGAGGGAAACATGAATTCCAACATGAGCTGTGACATTCTGAAGGTCCAACGCCTTTTATGGTGGCACTACCATGGTCTGGGACAGCACGAGTGCTGCCAGCTATGTCAGCACTCATGACATCGCATAGCATAACATAGCATAGCACAACATAGCTATGACTATGAGTTCATTGACAGAAACATGAATCCCAACATGCATTGTGACATTCTGAACATCTACTCCCCCATCATTGTCTGGGGCTGCACAAGTGCTGCCAGCCAAAAGGAGCCGTGGTGCATTGAGGGAAACTTGAATTGCAACATGGACTGTGACATTCTCAAGAGCATGGTCTGGGGCTGCATGAGTGCTGCCAGCACTGTGGAGCTACAGCTTCTTGAGGGAAACATGAATTCCAACATCAACTGTGACATTCTGAAGAGCTACAACCTTGATGGTGTTAGTGTCATAGTCCAAGGGCTGCACGAGTGCTTTCAGCACTGAGGAGCTGTGGTTCATTGTGACATTCCTAAGATACTCTGCCTCAATGGTGGTAACATTATGGTCTCTGGCTGTATGAGTGCCACCAGCACTGTGGCGCTGCAGCTTATTGAGGAAAACATGAATTCCAACATGAATTGTGACAAATGTGAGCTACAGCCTAGATGGTGGTAAACATGCAGTGTGACATTCTTTGTAGTGGCAGTATCATGGTTTGGGGCTGTGTGAGTCCTGTCAGCTCTGAGGAGCTGCGGTGCATTGAGGGAAACATGATTTCCAACACGAACTAGGACATGCTGAAGATCCACCACCTTAGTGGTGATAACATCATGTTCCGGGGCCGCACGAGTGCTGTCGGCACTGGGGAGCTGCGGTTCATGAATCCATGAATCCTTCCACTCTGTTTTCACATGGTACAAGTGAAGTGTTCACATGATGAAATGCGGACCAGACCCACACATTAATGGTTCAACTTTTATTCCTGTAGTCTTCTCGATCCGTTTGGTACTTAAGAGGCGCACATTTCACGTTTGCGCATTGGCTATTGATCAATGTTTAGACATCAGAGCTGGACTGAGTGCCGCACTTCTTGAAGAGCTGCGTTCCAAGTGGTGCAGAAGCGTGATAAGTGAACACGGTGCAGCTTTGATGCGTCTTATTGGAGGACTCTTCAGTGGGCTGATTGAAGCTGCAGTATGTACAGTAAGATGCGCGCAGAACGCGGAGGAAGAAGAAAAGAGGCCATTAAGGCGAGCAGGATATGGATGGAAATGAATTATTCATAGCAGGCCAACAAGACAACTTATGGACGTCTGATTTATTAAATAACTCCAAAGTCTCGTCGAGCAAATATTGATCGCCGAGGCCGCTGAGGGGCCTTCACGTCGTCATGTGACATGAATAGCATGCGTGTCATTAGGGTGGCGACGAGAGGCACGAAAAGACAGATGAGTTGTCGTCGTCGCCTACGCCTGCTTTCCTCGCCTGCAGGACGCGACGACAGATTGGGACATGATTTATTTATACTGACGTCCCTTCTGTCCAAACACATGACACATTACCCCCTCCCCCACATGACACTACCCCACCCCGCCTCCTCCTCGCCTGCTGCCGCATGCGCTGTTCTTTTCTGGTTTCACCTGAACTTTTTTCAAAGTCTCTGCACTCCTCTGTGTCCTACCACAGGAGAAGGCCGACCTCGGAGAGCTTAACTTCTCTTTGTGTTACCTGCCGACCGCCGGAAGACTCACGGCCACCGTCATCAAGGCCACCAACCTGAAAGCCATGGACCTGACTGGCTTCTCAGGTAAAAGACTAATGCAGACCTACAAGGGCTAAAATGGACTTGACTGGGTTTTCAAGTAAAGGACTTAAGTAGACCTAGGAGGGCTAAAATAGACCTCACTGGGCTCTTTGGTAATGGACAAAACATAGACATACAAGGATTAACATGGACCTTCTCTGGCAAAGGACTAATATAGACCTACAAGGACTGACACGGACTTGACTATGTTCTTTGGTAAAGGACTATACGTAGACCTACAAGGACCAACATGGACCTGATTGGGTTCTCAGGTAAAGAACTAACATAGGTGAATGACTTACCGGGACCTAATTAATTGGTCTGGTAAACAACTAAGCTGAATCTGAATGGTCTGAGAAGTTTTTCCATAAAAGTCTAACCCAGACCTGACTCAGGTGAATGACTTACCAGAGCGTAAATTGTTTCTCTGGTAAAGGTGCCAGATGGAATCGAGAAGTTCTTTCATAAAAGCCTAACCGGTACCTGGCTAGCTTCTCTGAGAAACAACTTGGATGGACTTGACCTGTTTCTTAGGAAAAGGACTAACTGGACCTGACTGGTTTCTTTAGTAGACTAACTGTGTGCTGTGATGGTTTTCTAACTTTAGGCCTAAAAGAACCTGACTATGGTCCAGGATGAAGTCGTAGAGGTGACCTATGAAAATGAGAGACAAGTCGCCTTAAAGACTTGTTTAGCAAACAAAGCGACGCCTATTAGCTCCTGTCCTAGACGAGATTCTGGATCTTAGAATAGATAAGATCATAACTGCACGTGTTATCGCCAGCGCGAAACAGACTCCTGTGAAACAGAGAGCGAGGAAAAAATGGAGGCGTGTGCGGGTTTCCTGCGGCTGACTGAATAACAAGACAGCGATCCCACCTGCTGCCTTTATCCTCCACGCTCCCGAGCCGGTGTTCCCAAGGTGACAGTCCGCTGAAGTGCCACAGCCCACCTCCTGGTACCTGTCTCTCTGTCTCCTAGACCCGTACGTGAAGGCCTCCCTGATCTGTGACGGTCGCCGGCTGAAGAAGAGTAAGACGTCCATCAAGAAGAACACGCTGAATCCCACCTACAACGAGGCGCTGGTCTTTGACATTCCCAACGAGAACATAGAGAGCGTGTCCATCATCATTGCTGTCATGGACTACGACTGGTGAGAATAGGAATGATTTATGCTAACGAGGAGGCGATGTGTGTCTTTGTGTGTTTATTATCTGACGTGTTGGCATTGAAAAAGTGAAACGATCCAGCGTCTCTGTCAAGTTTGATAAATGACACTGACTGGCTGTTTTTCACCCTCTCTCTGTCCTCCTCCGGTCAGCATCGGCCATAACGAGGTGATAGGCATGTGTCGCGTGGGCAGCGATGCTGACGGCCCGGGGAGGGAGCACTGGGCCGCCATGTTGGCTAATCCACGCAAGCCAATCGAGCACTGGCATCAGCTGGTGGAGGTAACATACGCATGTTTACATCCATCCAACCGTTATTATGTTGTGTTTTCCTCGTGCTCATTTATGGAGGAGGAGGTGTTCAGCCCCGCTCCAGTGCAGCTGAGCGCTGGCAGAAGGGTGATGGTGGAGGTTTAGGTTATTGTTTGAGTGTCCACGCTGCTCTCGCTGCCTGCAGAAAATATATAATGTTTGCATAAATGTGCCATATGTGCTGTGCTAGCATAAAACATCCTGCGACTAGGCCACGCCGGTCAGCACATTAGCATGTGCGCATGCGAAAGAGGGGGATTGAAGCATTTGGCAAAGTACATCCACCACCTCCGCTCCTGTAGGTGCCGCCATGCTGTCTTTTAGCCTTTTTCTGGTTGACTTCTTACCGTATTTTCTCAAATAGCAGACCCCACTGAAATGGACTCTCTGTGTTGTCCACTTGAACAAATAGACTGCAGAGGAGTCTGTTGCTACCCAAAACAGCAAGGAATCAGCAAGGAGCTCATTTAAATCAAGGTTTTCACTTCATGTTGCAAACCAGTTCCCTGTGCAGTATAAAAGCATCGACATCTTTGATTCCAGTGGACAGTGAATGTGGACCCCCCACAGTGTGCGTCTTCTTAGGTTCCAGTTGTGCGCCACTCACGCCTCTGTCAGTCAAATAAACACCTCCAGCCGCCGTATGAGAAAGTCCGTTATGTCACAAGATATGTAAATAAGATCGTTTCTGCTAACATACAGTAGAAACCTCGCTAGTGGTGTGTCTCATTAGTCACCAGGTTTGCTTCCACATCCACATTAGACTTTAGAGCATGTGCATATTTATTTTTTATTTTTACCAAATAGTGTTTCTGTTTGTTTTCGGTGGTGAAATTGCTGCTGGCATTCAAGCCTTGCAACGTGAACACCATTAAAAGGGTCCTATCCTACATTTGCAACTTTTCATGTGTACAGTTTGTACAGTGGAAGCTCGATTAGTGTATGCCCCGAAAAGTCACGCCAAAATATTTCCTCGGTTTGTGTACATTTTCCATTTAGCATACAATATGGCGCCCGTCTTGTGTTTTTAATACACCGTGGGAGTCCAACTCTTTTCTGACTGTTGTTTTTTCACAAAGCTTCCTATTAGCATCCATTAGTATGCTAACACATAGAAACAAGAAGCTGGAAGTGTTCTCCGTCGCTGGTCTATGATGTCATTGGTGGTTGACCCTGTAGTTCTTTGCTAACCAACACAGTTACGCCATAGTCTCTAAAATGCTAGCACAAAACACAGTTTTACAATTATAGTTTTGTATGCAGAAAATAATTCAAAATGCATATAAATGATAAATGAAAGTCATAATGAACATTTCCATTTACTTACACCACCTTTCTGTTTTACTGAGTTATTCCTCGCGTTTGTTTTTCCTTTATTTATCAAAATACTGGCACTTGCAACTTTATTTGGCTCCATTTGGGGTTATTTTGCATCTGATCAAAAGAAGAGCAGTTAAGGTGAAAAACCCATTGAATTCAAGAAATAACTCATGGCAAAACAGGAAGGGGGTGTCCATGATCTGATGGCCACATTGTGTCTTTGGCGTCAATCACATCTTCAAAGACTTCAAAGTGACATTAAATTTATCCATTTCATTCCTCGTTTATGTGCCTTTTGAATTGTGTTCTGCATCTACTATAACTGCAAAATTATAAAAATGTGTTTTGCGTAATCATTTTTAGCATTAGCTGAAACAGTTGAAATGAATTTCCATAATTAATTTTGGGAAAAATGGATTGAGTGAGAGTTGGATTATGGAACAAAATAATGACTCCAACCAAAGTACCACTGGAACTCACTTTGTTTTCGGGGAGCTAAAGACCTCCCTCACAGTTACTGCTCCTCTGCTATCACCTACTTCACGGTCAAAGAAATATTGATCCAATATTGATCCAGATATATCCAATTCTCTTTAATGTTAAAACTCTAATAAAGAATGTAATGGGTCCATGGGGGGACGGGGGCGTATCTCCATGCAGCTCTGAACAGTGGCAAGAGGTGGGACCAATCGTAGCAGAGTAGGCGGGGCCAGGGAGGACACTGCGTGAATCGATCTTATTGGCCAGTAGGAGACGAATGCAGATTTACCACAAACACAACTTGACAGTTCTTTCTATACAGTATAGCACTCCACTGGGATCCAATATCATTCTAAAATGATAGGGTCCCTTTCAGAAGACAATACAACACTTGCTAAAAGGAATTTAATGACCCTTTTCTCTCTGCAGGAAAAAGCAATCGGTACGTTTGTGTCAAAGGGCGAAGCGTCGCCGGCCTCCAAGCCGCACATCGTGGTGGACAGTCCTCACTCCGACTAAAGCTGTGAGTTTGACATCTTTTCTTTCTTTCTTGTTCATTCACCAGATGCCAGATCCTTTGTGTCCCTCGTGTCGTTAGTACGATAAACGCTCTGCGCCGCAGATGCCTTCTAGTCAGAAGCGCGCCAGGAAACGGGTCAAATGTGTAAAAGCTTGACCCGACAGCGAGTGTGCAAAGAGGAGGCTGTCAGATGCGGGTGGTGCTCTAAGGCGGACGCCTTATACAACCGCCCCCTCAGCCCCTTGCAGTCGGGAGACTAATTCCTCCTTATTTCCTCTTTCCTCAGGTCGTGTCTCCGCCTCCGGACTTTTCTTTCCCCTCCTCTCATCTGTGAATAAATCTTTCCATCAAAGAGAGACTCGCAGACAAAACCACATCTTTGTCGCATTTCAAGTGTTTGCTGCTCCAAACACTCACATTGCTGTGCGTGCGTAGTCGACGTGTAGAAATTGATCTAGGAGGAGTGTGACGTGAGAGAACATAAAAGAAAGCCATCGCCCAGCAGTCACCTGACGCGGGACCAAAGCTTCACGCTCTTGTACAGACTGTCAAAGAAGATGTGCATATTTTTCTTTAGTGTACAGTCCAAGCCGTACTGTATCACACACGTAGTACTTAGCGGGACGACTTGCCCGTGGCGGACTGTGCACGCCGTCCTCCCGGGGGCTTATTCACCCGCCGCTGTCCTCCAGAGTGACGGACGCGCGTGCGTGGTCTTCAGTGATGTCAGAGGAGCCGCAAAGTGAGGACGGACTTACTCGGCCTGAGCATGTTACTTTCAAATGTGTCCGTCTTCCTCACGCTTCCCGTGCCCCGTCTGGCCCTCCTCTTCTTTTGCTCCGTCGCTCGCCAGACGGAGACAGCCTGGGTTGGATGGGAGACACAAAAGTGTCGGACACTTCCCGATCCCCCGAGGACGCGTGCTGACATGCCGTTTGATTTCCCCCATCATGCCTTGGATTGTCCTCAAGTCCGCTGAAGCAGGACGCACACGTCTGTGTTGCTTTGATCAGTGTGTTGTTTGCGTGTTTTTGTATTTGTGTATGTGTGCGTGTGTGTGTGTGTGTGTGTACGCGTGTGTCCTAGTGACCTTGTGTGTTTCTGTGCTCATCCCCCGCCTCTCGCTGTCCCACAGAAACCCTACACAAGACTCTGTTGTTGTGTGAATGTTCCGTATTGTTGTGTCTCCCCGCACCAGACGGGAGAACGTGGACGTTTACGCGGACTGCAACATGTCCTGGAAGCCTTTTTAGCAGGGATGCTCTGAGTAGGGTTTTACACTGCCCGTCATCCATGAGTGAAATCGGGCGATACTGATCGCATATATCAACTATACATTTTCCAATTGATTTATGATGAGTGCACCTTATATGGCCGGCAGTGCCATATAGGGGGAAAGTCCTGCCAATTCCAAGGTCATGGTGCTCAGAACTTGTGGCTGCTGCCCTGCTGTAGGCTATATGACATGAAAAAAGGAACCATGATATCACCTGCATTCAGGCAAAACATATTGGACTTACATTTTGAAGAGAACATACTTCATATCCATTGCATTGGTGGAGCTCCAGCAGGACTCCCAGGTAGCATGTAGGTGGGCGCCTAGCGAGAAGAGTCTGCGGTCTTCTCCTCGTCACGCACATACGGGCGAGAGTGTTCCAGCGTTTTGGCCGCGTCGGTTGCCGTTTGACTGATGAGCACGCCGTGAGCCTCGGAGACTCTGATATTTTGTCAATGCCGTATTACATGAAAGGGGACCTATTATACTCATTTGTGGACCTTTGTATTGAGTTGTGGACTCCTATAGAGCAGCTACACACGATAACAGAAAGCTTTCCAATGTAGATCTTTCACACTGCGATTCCTTGGCTTTCCTGCCTCACACCCAAGCGGTTTGCTGTGATTGGTCACACTCCCAAGCTCTCTCAAAGACTTCCGGTCAGCTGCTGAACCCCACTTCCTAACTCTGGCGGTACAGAAGTTGATAGTAAACGGCGATTTTGTCTGTCTTTAACAGCTATTAGCAACTCTAGGCGTGGGTGAGGTTGTAATTTGCACTCCCTCCGCTCTCTGTATGCGCACTTTGTAATGCTACACAGACAACTGCTTTCATCTTATGACTTACACAGAATAAACACAGTTAGGACACGGATAAATTGTTACTTACAGTTTGCTCTTCTGGCTTCCTTCTTCAGCAACAGTTTGGTGGAGAGTCCAGCTTCGTATTGCAAAACAAAATTAGCTTTCCCTCACACCCGAACAAACATTTCCTGGGAGCCTTCGCTCAGAGTTGCCCATATAAGGAAGTCCGGGGTTGTGTAACGTCAGTGGAACTTGTGTTGGCATGGTTGAACATGAGTCACTTCTTAAACATTCCTTTCCTTGGTGGAATCGACACTTTCCGAATACTGTGATGTTATTTGCATTGCCCTGCTGAGTTGTCTAAGCGGTATTCATGCAGCGCGTTGCAGTCCACGTAAGCAGGCATTCGTTAGCGTCATTAAGCCCCTCCCACTCTGCCCTTCCTTTGCCCGGTGTCGTGTAACGTCTGCTTTGGTATTTCGTGTAACGTCTGAGGCAAGCGTGTGTCTTGAAACAAATTTGGCCTCAGGAGCCTTGTTAAATTTGACACCCCCCATACCTTGCTGTTACTACCTGTTCTGTGTGTGTGCGCGCCATGTGACCTGTGGATTATGGATCATCTTGTGGAAATGGTAAAAGGCATTGATCCAGCGCTGTCCCAAGGCTCCGTAACCGCACCCCCACCCACCCACCAGTGCCTCCGCTTGTTTTGACCCCATTTGGCCACCGTTTTACTTAACCCCCCCCCGCCCCCCCGCCTCCACCATCTCATTACTCTTCCTCTCCTCCTGGCTCACCTCCTACGTCCACTTCCTCCATCTTGACCTCTTTCCTTCACCACATATGACCACCTATGCCCCCTCCCCCGCCGTCTTGTGGTGTTGTGCAGTTGTGAATGGTCATGGAGGTTTGCATGCTTAATTAACATGAATGATGTCAACTTGATGCAACGGAAACCCACATAAGTGACGCTCAGAGAGGGAACTTGAGACTAACACTACTAATGATGACTCCCATGGAACGCCGCCGAGTGGGTCGTCAAGGGCGACCCTGATGGAAACGAGCATCGTTTAATTCTGTGTATTTATCTCTCTGCAATTTGGATTCTTTTTTTTAATAAAGGATTTAGTCATGAGTGATTTGTTTTTTTAAACTGAGAATGGGAGCTCGGTGCAAGTGCAATGGCGAGGGCTGATGGAAATAATAACTTAATAAAAAGATAAGTACCATCCAACCACGTGGCTTCTTTGAGGGAGGGGGGTGGGGGGGTGCATAGTGTGTGGAATGCCGCATGTGTGCCTACCTGGACCAGCACGCTGACTTCCTGCCTGCAATTATTCAACCACTTTGTCATGAATTCTTCATCATGGACGCAGTTTGCCCAAATGCAAAATGGAGCCCAACTGGCTAACCCTCCACCCTCGTATGATCTGTCATGTGGTCATTATCTAAAGCTGGAGACGACGCATGAGGAAGAGCTGAGATGTGCAGGGGGATGACAGAGGAGGAGGCGGATTAGACAAATGAAGGAATATTGGGGGGGGGGGTGTATGGCACCGAGCGGGATAAGGAGGCAAAATGGGCTGAGGAATCGTGCGCGGTGGAGGAGGACAGCTCTGCATATAGACACTCATTACAGGGGCACCTGCAACACACACACACACACACACACACACACACCAGCTCGAGAAGCCGTAATGCTGAAGAAGAAAAGTGGGAGGAGGGGCTGACCAAGGCTGGGGGGGCAGCATCTCCATGGCAACGTTCCCTCTGTGGTGGGAAAAAAAATCATTTAGTTTCACTCAGCTCAGTGAGCTGAAAGAGGCAGAATGGGGTGGGTTGGTGGTGGAGGGGGGTGTTTATCACACAGAAGGGATTAACTGCTGACGGCTTTGGCGTTAACCACTAATGCTAATGTAGCTGATTAGAATAATACACAGCAGCGAATGATGTGATGCGCCATGTGACCATGCTGGCGTGTCTCAGGCACTGCATCCATCTTGTCAAGTTCAATGTGGAAATACTTTAGAGTAGTCTGTGTGCAGCTTGCATGGCAGTGTAGATTCCCTATCCTCTCCAAATGAGTCCACACACAACCCTTATCATCTAAAAGCTGGCAACACAACAGCACGAGTGCTGCCGGCGCTGGGGAGCTGTGGTGTACTGAGAAAAAAAACATCAATTCCAGTATGCACTGTGACATTCTGAAGACCTACTGCCTTGGTGGTGGTAGCATCATTGCCTGGGGTTGCACGAGTGCTGCTGTCACCGAGGAGCTGCGGTTGACTGAGGGAGACAGAAATTCCAACATGTACTGTGACTTTCTGAAGATCCACTGCCTTGGTGGTGATAGCTTCATTGACCGAGGCTGCACAAAGGCTGCCAGCACTGAGGAGCTGCGGTACACTGAGGGAAACAGGAATTCCAAAATGTACTGTGACATTCTGAAGAGCTACTGCCTTGGCGGTGGTAGCATCATGGCCTGGGGCTGCATGAATGCTACCGGCATTGTGGGTACCAGGCACTTGATCACCATCAGCTTTCACAGCGAGGCACTTGATATCCTGGAGGTGTCTTTGGACTTTATATCATGATGGAAAACCGCTTCATCATGATCCTACATGTTGCAATTCATGTTTTCACTCACTGAACCGCAGCTCCCTGGTGCTGGTGGCATTCGTACAGTCCCGCACTGTGATTTTACCACTTCTGTGTTTGACTGTTGGCAAAACACAATTATCTTGCCACTCTTGTGCTGGAATTCATCTTGCTCTCAATGAACCGCAGCTCTCCACCCAGAGCCGGCAGCACTCATGCAGACCCATGCCATGGCGCTACCACTACCAAAGGAGTAAGTATCACAGTACATCTTGGGAATCATGTTTCTTCATTTCAGAAACCGCAGCTCCCCACTGCCCGCAGCACTTGTGCACCATGCTTGACTGGAGGCGGGACAATTATTTGACAATAATTGCTGTGTGTTGACTCATTTTAAGTGCATAGTTCATCTTTACTGCAATAATCATTAGTCCTAGTATGGCAATGTAATTGGTTGATGTGGATGTCTGTATTTGGGACTGCATGCTAATATTGAACCTGCTTTAGTTACTCCATGAGAGGTCACAGTATTGTAGGAACATCTCTCAAAAGTATACAAATATTATCGTTCAGAAATATGTGAAATAGTTTGCGACCTTGTGATGAGTTGGAGTGAAAATAGAATGGAATTATTTGAGGAAATGGCATCGATGCGAATCAGCAGGGTGGCATTTGGGGACATGATGCATTCTGGGAGGACGTGCTGTTTGCTGTACATTTATTAACCTTCACTGTGTGTGCGTGTGTGAGCTGAAAGCCTCTGGAGGCTTTGACAATCTTGACTACAAAGATATTTTGACCTTTTCACGGGGCGACGTTCATATTAGGTGGCAAATTCCATTCCCAAAAAGGACTCGGGGACCGTTGGAAGCCTTCGCTGTGAAGGAGAATGATGTTCCTCCAGGAAATGACTTTTCTGGAATGAGTTTTTTCTGCTAAAATATAATCACCTCCCGGAAAGAAGCTTCTGTGACCAACCTTTCATCCATAAATGTCCTCCCATGACCTCACCTAGAAGACCATCTCAGCAGCATCTCCTCCTGCTTCCTGCCGCTGGAGCGGCACAGCGGCACGGCGGCTGTGACTGCCTGTGGTGAGACAGCTGGGGGGCCGACAGGCAGGAGATGATTTGTCTCCATTGTGAACGGCTGGACCACGGGCGTGTGGCCATACTCCAGTGTGGCATCTCCGGAAAATTTAACGCCCAATAAATGTGAAGGAAAAGGTTTTTTTTCCAAACGTGTGGTACATATACAAGTAGAGGCTCTGCTGCAGGAGATCATCTACCTTCTCGCAGCAGACCTCCAACACCTTGTCTCTTGTAATGCAGAGATCAGGGCAGACAAGTGGAGGCTCGCTGCAGGAGAGCACCCACCTTCTTGCTGCAGACCTCCAAAATCTTGTCTCTCTTAATGCACACACTTGGCCAAGAGTGGTGGTGTTGCTGGAGCCCCTCTCTGGCAACTGGTTTCCACTTAATGCACGGGGCGTTCTATCCAAACTAATTATTATTACCATCGATTCTAATAACCATTAGATTTATTCATCAAAAGTCTCTTGTGTGCATAAAAAATACATATACTGTACAGTAAATCCAACAATTATCTGCATATGATACCTGATTGATATATGGTATAATAACGAGTAATGTAAGATGTACAGTGTATAGCATAATAATAATAATGCACATTGCACGTGTGTAATATCTTGATGATGTACTGTAATGTATAACGTGCTGCATATTGTTTTAATAAAACAGGCATGAGCGTTACCAATAGGGGGGTGGGTGTAAATAAGCCCGTCTTCTTCCCACTCCTTTTCCAGCCGAATTGTTCTTTCTATGTGTGCATTTTGTTTACGTTCCGTTCTGGTTACTTTTGTCTGGCTCGAAAAACAAACAAACAATCAAATTGGAAAATGTGAAGAAATTTTGAATATTGAAAATATACCCGTCAAAGGGGGAATCTGCTGCTCGTTCCAAAATAGAAGAAAGTCGTGACAAGTTCCTGGAGCATAATTTCAGGTGCAAGTCAATGAAACTGCAAGGAGACCAATCAACACAACCCGGGCAGACAGGTTCTTGCTAAAAGCACATCTGCGGGGGAGGGGCGATCCCCTCCTCCTGTGAGGGACAGAGCCGGAGAAGGTGAGGCTCGCATGCCCAGACACCCAAGGCTCGGTGATGAGCATGTGCAGAACTGGCAGACAGGAGGCCCGGAGCAGCCGACGATAGAAAGTCAGCGTGAGGTTCATGTGGATCTTGGCAGAAATGCTAACTTACTGTATCTAACATGAGGAAAATCATGTCCATTAACACACCATCATGTCCTGGCGGGTACATGAAGAAATATGCATGATCCAAAAAAATGTCTTATTATTCATACTAATGGGAAGTGGACACCTTTCAGTCTTTCTGAGAAGGAAAAAACACAACTTGCTTGCTGTCACCAAGAGATGACAAAAGTGTATGGAAAGCATTGTGCTAAAATTAGACATTGCACCCCCCACCCCCCCTCTCGTATGCCTCAAAGTGGTTTGCGCCTCCGCTTGGGTGCACGAAGCGACAATAAAAGCTATTAATGCAGCGTTATCAATATTTATTAACAACTAACAAATCTCGATGAACTAATCCGAGCGGCCGTGTTTGCTCCAAACCAGCGCGGTCGGCGTGCGTGCGCCTGCAGCCCCTCGTTGCCCTCTGTGGAGTTTGGGTCGCATCCGTTCGGGGCAGCGCCTCCCTGGCAGTTAGCCGAGCTGACTGCCAGGCGACGCCGCCAGGGAGCCGGGCGCCGTTGTCGGACACGCACAAACGCTGTAGCGCGCGTCGTCATGCCGACGCTGTTTACAGGCCGGTGTTGGCCGGCAGGTTAGCGTGCGTGCGGCACAAATGCAAAGCGGCGATGATCAAGTCCAATACGAAGAGCAACGAGGCCCGACCCTCCCTCTTGCCACACGCAAGCGTCCTTTCATAGTACACAAAGCTAGTACTACTACACAAAGCTAGTACTACTACACAAAGCTAGTACTACTACACAAAGGTAGTACACACGTACCCTACACAAAGCTAGTACTACTACACAAAGCTAGTACTACTACACAAAGCTAGTACTACTACACAAAGGTAGTAC
>QODF01000193.1:1014532-1060364 GCA_024372805.1 Oostethus manadensis | reverse complement strand
ACACACGTACTTTACACAAAGGTAGTACACACGTACTTTACACAAAGACAGTACTAACAGAGCATGCAACACTGAACCAGTAAGCCAGTAAGAGCTTCAGGGCGTCATCCCCATCAAACGCCCCTCTGTCCATAAAATGCTTCCCGTTTGTCCTCATCCGCCCGCGGTTTTGATTTGGGCTCATCTGGTCAAAGTCCAATAGAGGAGTTTGGCAAAATATGACCACTGGTTTTGGACCAGAATGGTGGGTCCAAACTCCAACGGCCAACTTCCTGTTTGTTTTCAGCCATGAGTTTTGGAGGCATTTTGGCAGGTCTGGTCATGACTACCAAATTTTGTGGTGAAACTAGTTGCAAAAGAATATGTAGGGGGGTGACTTTTGGGGGATTCGAGTTTGGGAACCCGGTGAAATATTCACATTTCCAGTAGGCCTGATGCGCTTGCAAGCTTTGTTTTTGTTCTTAGGCATTTAAGGCCCTCAAAAATGCAAGGAGATGCATAATAAACATCTGCCACCGCATTGGGCTCTGATATTTTGATTCATATATATATATATAATATATATATATATATTAGATATATTTTGAATTATGCATCACTAGATCATGAAGTGGAGTAAAACGTCCGACATCAACTGTAGATATTTGCTGACATCTGCTGGACGATGCGGTACAAAAATGAACAAGTCTTGCATATATTTGACCGGTAGGTGGCAGCAGAGCGCCTAGTCGACTATATAAGTATTCTTAAATCGCGCACGAAGAAGAGCAGCGACGTCACCGCTGGTTTGAGCTTCCTTCCGGTACAAATACAACAAACGATTGGGTTGCTCAGCCATGCTGTGACATCGAAACGTTGCGTTTTCACTTCACTGAGCCGACCAAAACGCTGACCTTGCTCCTGGCAGTACCGATGATCTCGGCTAAGGTCGCCATGTTGTGACTGGCCGGGCGCGTCCGTGACAAAAGTGAGTTTCCGTGCTAATTCCCTCCATGCTAATCGCCGCCGTCAGTCACCTGACACTCACGTTGTACTTTAGCTTCACAGCTAGCCAACCGTTTTCCGTGCTGGAGCCTATCCCGGCTGACCTGGGCGGTAGGCGGGGTACCCCCGGGACTGGTCGCCAGTCTTTCCAGCTGACCGTTTCATTGAAATGGAGGGCTAAACGGTTTGGATGGCGCCGGTACTCGCTAGCTCGCAGCTAGCTACCGAAGCTAGCTAACTATAGTTAGCCGAGTTTCGCCTAAGAAGTCATCAGATGAATGTTTTTACCTCGCCAGGGCGTTCCGTACGGAAGTGGACGTCACGTCGGCTTTGTTGCCGTCCGACATGCCCCGAGGGACAATTTGTGAGAGTTAAGGGAGATGGGCTGAGAAAAGTGGAGGCTTGTTTACATTCGGACTAAGAGCTTCTCAGAGAACACTCACACAGCATAACTAGAGTTGCGCCACACTCACGTATAACAACACGGAAAACAATGGATGCATTGCTCTCACTCTCTTTGGAATCATCCAAAGAGCACACATCAATATCTTCAAAGATCTAACAACGGCCTACAAGGTCCCGCTAGGAATGCACGTAATGGGCCACACCTGACCTGCAAGCTACAGCAGCGTTATTATTATGATTATTATTAACATTGTTACACCAAAGTACCACGTTACTGGCGTAGCGACACCTCGCCACACCACACCGACTAGCCCCGCCGCACGCTTGCTCACAATTCCTCGGGCCGCTGGCGACAGGTAGCGCTACATAGTGGAGCTGCCGCCATTGCTCACATTATTTCTGCCTGTTGTCTGTGTGCAGATCCATGGTGTCAGGTTCTGCACTCATGGAGCCGTCCACTAAGCCAGGACCCAACCAGGTGGCTGATGTGGTGTTTGTCATTGAAGGGACGGCAAACCTCGGACCCTACTTTGAATCACTAAGGAAGAATTACATACTTCCAGCTATCGAGTAAGGCGCTGGCTGATTGTAGATGATCCTCTTGTGTGGCCGCCACTAATAAATACACTCACTGGCTGTGTTATCACAGATATTTCAATGGAGGGCCGCCGGCAGAAACAGACTTTGGAGGAGATGTGAGTGATCCTTGCTCATTTGGAGCCCGCGTGTTGATTTGCTGCTCATCTTGTTATTCCACACCAGTACGGCGGGACCCAGTATGGCCTTGTGGTGTTCAACACAGTGGACTGCGCCCCCGAGTCGTACGTCCAGTGTCACGCGCCCACCAGCTCTGCTTTTGAGTTTGTCTCCTGGATCGACAGCATCCAGTAATTGGAAATTCAGTGTGCCTTTATCGTGTGCTTTGACTGCGGAAACGTCGAGTATTCCTGCTCCTTTTCCTCGCAGGTTCATGGGCGGCGGAGCGGAGAGCTGCAGCCTGATCGCGGAGGGTCTCTCTGTGGCCTTACAGCTCTTTGACGACTTTAAGAAGATGAGAGAACAAATGTGAGCACGCCGGCTGACATTAAGTTCCGTTGTCCTCAGTGAGTTCATGTAGGATTTCTCTATTTTATTTTATTTTTGCCAGAGGTCAAACGCACAAAGTGTGCGTCCTCCTGTGTAACTCTCCGCCGTACTTGCTTCCTGCCGTGGAGAGCGTGAGCTACACCGGCTTCACCGTTGACAACCTGGTGAAAATCATCAGAGATGTGAGTGGTCAAAATGTTGCTTTTGGGCCCTGCTTTTATTTGGGCCCTGAGCACCGAGCGATGGCTGTGCCAAGGCCCTATTGGATACAGCAAAACGTTGGGAGAAAGAGTACCACAAGCTACCCAGCATGCCTTGCGGCGGGGATATATGGCTGCACTTTTGGCACGGGTGTTTTGCGTAGACGTTTATTTGTGTGCCCGCATGGCGCCGTAGGCGTGTTACTTTGTGCGTCACGTGTGTGTGTTGACGTGTTGTGTTGTTTGGATGTTGTTTGTACTAGCCAGATGGACAATGACAAATTGATGTGGTCGGGGTTCGGCGGCTCCACAAGGTCGTTTCTCAATGGGATTTGGTGTGTGTGATGAAGACGCCCTGAAGCTTTGCATAAGTCGCTTCCAGAATTAGTCACAGTGGCAACAGGAAAAAAGTGACCTTTTTGCATGCACACGTTCAATGCTGCTCACAGCTTTCATTTAAATCAGGGCTGTCAGAAATTTCGCTTTTTCGGCGGTAACTTTTTTTAAAGTTACGTATTTAGCATAATTAATTCATCGCCATGCATGCATACAAATATACATGATTTATATTTCTGTTCATAAAATACAGTAAAAAGCGCCATCATTTCATTTAGTTGCAAATGGTGATTAATCATGATTAATCTGATTAAGTTGATTAAATGCCGTCATTGAAATATTATTCTCACTCGTTTCAGAGAGGAATTCACTTCTCGGTGGTGGCCCCCCGGAAGCTGCCTGCGCTCAGAGCGTTGTTTGAGCGCGCCTCCATAGGGGGCGCCGTCGAACCCCACCCAGACTACAGCCAAGACCCCTTCCACATGGTGCTTGTCAGGGGCATTTCACTCCCTGGTAAATCTGGTTTGGATGTTGACGACTAGAATTTAAGCTTTCATACAAATATTGAGCATTTGAGAATTTGTTTTTATTGCAATCTCACAGAATAAGATGTTGAAAGGTTTTACGCGACATTTCACTTGGCCTGGATTGAAGAGCAGATAGTTTAGGTGTTGTATTTCAGTCAAATCGTGTATTTTTCTGCTGAGGATGAAGTTAAATGAAATGAATGAAAAGTAGTCATTTGTAAGCTGCAATGGCTGATGGTGAACTCTGGTCTTACTTTTTGGTATCCATGGAAACCATACGGAAACACATTTTGGTAATGGTACTGGTTGTTTGCCTTTTATTTGTAGTGTGAAGAATTATGATGTGCTTCTGGATTTATGTCTCACACTTGTCTTCCAGTGTCCTCGGGCGCGGGACCCGGGCACTTAAAGCCCGTCCTCCCACCTCAGTCGCATACTGTCAATCAGCCTCTCGTCGGCGGCCCGCAGCCCGCCCCCCCCATGAGCGCGGCTCATCCTTATCAGGTAGCGGGGCCTTTTAATTCCCGCCGTTTGCTCTTTTCCGCTTCAGGTGGCCGGTGTTTGTTGCTGGGCTGAAATGTTTCACCCAGCATTGTCTTCCTTTTAATCTGCTTGCTGACAGAATCCACCCACCATGACTGCTGCTCAGGTGGCTGCACAGTTGGTTGTGGAGGCAGCCAAAGGCCAGAAGAACCGATGTGAGTTGCCAGCGCTGTGTGTGTGCGTGTGTGTGTTAGCCAAGTGTATACTTGCATACACTGTGTCTTATTGTCTCCTTTGCCTGGTTGCTATTTGGAGGATGTGACACGCTGTTATGAAAATACAAAAAGGCGCTGGAGTGTTAGGATGATTGTGAACAACACTGAAGGAGAGGTTGTTGGTTTTTTTTAACAAGACACTTTGAATTTTTCAGTGCATACATAAACTAAAAAAGCAGCACTTACAAAAGAATCTGCTTGCTGGATGCAGCGCTTCACTGCTGCGTTTCATGGCGTGGCGTTGTCTTTGCTCTGTCCCGCTATCTAACTTACTGATGCAACCTGCAGTCTCGGGGATGGTCAATCAGGGCCCGCCGTTTGCCGGCCAACAGTCCATCCCGTCTCTGTCGGGGGTGAAACTGAGCCAGCCAAACATCTCCACCGTCACCACGGCCAATCAGCCCATGATGCCGCAGCAGCAGGTGGCTCCCAACCAGCAGCAGGCGGTGCCCACGCCTGGACAGCCCGCGCCCAGTCAGCAGCCTCCACCTCCCCCTCAGCAGCAGCCTGCGCCCAACCAGCCCACGCCGCAGTCGGGACAACCCAACATGGTACCAAACTGACTTTCTGCTGTGACGACCTTAACAGCATGTGATGCATGATATCGCATATATCGATGCTGGTTTTCAGCCGGTGGTGTCGGCGCCAACGGGAAACCCAAATCCAATGGCACAGCAGCAAGGCATGGCCAACAAGATTGTGGCGTGGAGCGGCGTGCTGGAGTGGCAGGAGGTAACACTCGGCCCTGTTTCTTTGTGGGTCAGGGTTTCCCCGACTATTATATTATATCACCCCCAACTCCTCCCCATCCAAATTTTTCTTTTTCATGGGTTTATATAGCACCAGACCACAACGGAATTATTTTAAGGTTGCGTTTCATGTAGTACACGTCTGTACTTTGTTTTTGTTTTAAATAGTAGATAGTCTTAAAAAGAAATAAACAGTTTTATTTTACACAAGTAGGGGTCAAAGGGCACGTCTTTTTGGGGTACGGTAAGAAGAAAATGTCAAACCACAGCTGATGGGTAATTATAAATACAATTCTCATAAATCTCAATTCTCAAAAAATGTGAAAATGAACAAATAAAACAATTGATGGATGGCGCACCTACCCTAATAACTTTATAGGCAACAATATTTTGTATCTCATTACATTTTTTACAAGATGTAAATATAAAAATAAAGCAGTCTCGGGTATTCTATCCATCTTTGCCGTGTGGGCGTGTCGCTGCCCAGGTGTCAATAAGCCACCGTCATTGATAAGCGCTCTTCCCTAATTATTTGCGCATCAGTTTATCGTCCGACCGCGATTGGCTCCCCTCAAGGTCAGATCAATGGTGGGCGTCTGATATGTGCTGACGCCGCACCTTTAAAGATGTCTCCTCCTTCATGCGTCAAACCTCAGAGACACTAAAAACTAAATTTAAGATGCTGTTTTTTTTTTTTTTTTTTACTATCAAACGCCTAAGCACCCCCTCTCCCCGACTGCGCCTCAAAATAATCGAGCATGCACATTCAGTACAGTGCCGCTGTAATGGTCGTCGTGGTGACGGCAGCGGGCCGGCATGATTGCTCATTGATCCCGCATCGGTGCCTGAAGGTGAACAGTGCTGGCCCTTCTCCCGGCGGGACGGGAACACAGATGGGTTTGGAAAGCCGTCATCTCTTTTTCTATCGTCCTGACATTTCTCAAAAGGACAAAGCGTGTTTAGAAGTCCATCCGTCTGGTCCTTTTTAACTGACGGGCCGGATTGAGGTCATGGCGAGCGGAGTCCTCCCTCGGAGGACAAGTGGAAGATGTTCTTGGACGACTGGGAATGTCTTTTTTTGGATGGACTTTTACACCCCATCGCTTGTGTCGTCAGCCATTAGGAAAGCTGCCCATCTATTTCTTTATTTATTATTTTTATATTGGTTTTAGATATGAGGACATAATAATCTCCCATCCTAATGTAGTGTAGTTAGCAATATTTGAAACAAATGTCCTGTTTTCATTTCCACCGCAGCCCGTCGAGGCAGCAAACTGTGCGACGGTGAATCATTCTGCTGCTTGCTCCATTATGGACAAAGCGACCACACAACAGAAGGCGTATAAAGGTTACATCAAGTCCACTTGATTGATGACGATCAATCAATAAAGTGGTATATCACGCCCGTCCCTTCTATCAGCTGCTGACTTTCAGCAAAGCCAAATGTTCCGCATTTACGGATGTACACCCCTGATCAAAATCTCTAGACCAGCTGCCAAATTGCTTGATGCCAGTGTTTCCAGGAGGCTAATGGGAATGTTGCTTCAGGTGGTGAAGATTGGATTTAGATGAGGGGAACACTCAGGATGGGGCTTGTTCCTCTAGAAGAAGTCATTACCACACAGACGAGGGCCTTCAGTCAGGGGTGGCCCCCTGCAACATCTCCACATAGCCATCTGCCATTTGACGCCCCTGCACAACCTGAAGCTCCATTGTTCTGTTCCTGTCATGCCAGTAACGTGGGAAGCCGTCAGGATTGCCAAGGGAGAAGAAAACTTCTTCCACCTTTCAATGTCCCATGTTTGGTGCTCTCCTGCAAGTTCCAAATGGTCTTTGTTGTGGACATAGGGCAAATAGGGCAGATAAAGTCTTTGAAGACATTTTTATTTTTTTAAATCCTTCTGGCCCTACTCGGCACCAGTAGCAATCTTCGTTTGAGCCAAGGATGGTCCCGTGTCTTGACGGACAGCCAATTTGAAGCTTTACTTGCAACCCCCTCAATGTCCACCCATGCAAAAGGACAATTCTTGCAAAGTTTCAGATCAAAGATTTGGATTAGGAGTGTATAAGCCGTGGCTTTGCATGTGTGATGTAAGGACCATCCTAAAAATGAAACAAGCTTGCACGTAGTCTAAAAATAGCAAATGGCCGTGATGTACCTCGCTTAATTATCCTGACAAATCTTTCACCTCGTGCACCCGAGACTCCGCAGCCGCCGCAGATCGGGGAGGGTGTTGAAAACTCTGCTCCTCCGCATCCCAAATGTTGTAAAATGAACAGTGTCTTCTTCCAAGTTGTCCCTCCTGCTGACCCGTCCGGCTTCTGCGCTTCCCCTACAGAAGCCCAAAGCCTCCTCCATGGACTCCGCCACCAACCTGACGCGCTCTCTGCCGTGTCAAGTGCAGGTCAACCAGGGAGAAAACCTGTGAGTGGCTCTCCTGCCGCCTGTTGCGGCCTTTTCAGGTGCACTTGCTGACATGGGTTTGTGGTTCCCAACAGAAACACGGACCAGTGGCCTCAGAAGCTCATCATGCAGCTCATCCCACAGCAGCTTTTGGTGAGTGCTCACTTTGAGGTGGACTTTTAGGCCCACTTGTACCCCCGCCTAAAGTATGTAGTAAAAGTTTTGGACGCCCCTGGAGTAATCGAACCCCAATCTAGTGAAGAGACTTGTGGCGACCCAGACATTCTCAGCAAGCAGCTGATACTGCTGTGGGCCCCACCCCCATCCAAAAGCTCAGTTTTGTGACATTTGACTAAAATAGCGGGGGGGAAAAATCATTACATCGGTCCCCTCAGCAGTGCCACAAGTAGATTGTTGCCCTGCAGTAACACATTATTCCCCGGGGCCCAGTAAAAATCAAGCTGCAGGGCACTAATGCCCCGGGAAGGACTTTGGACACACCAGGGGCAGTGTGAGTGCTCAGGCACGGCACCGAGTCATAGAATGACTGAAATGCTGTGATATGATTGATACCCCAAAACATATTTGATAGAAATACAATACAAAGACTCAAAAGCCAAAACCCACCGCACCCTCGCTCACCTGCGACCGCATGCCTGTGTGTCATTTCATAAATCGTCTCGCAAGTCATGACAATCAACATCTTTTCTCAAAATAAATAAATCCTGCGGAAATGTAATGACAGCTAATTTGGGTTGTTTTGTGACTGCGCAGACAACCTTAGGTCACCTCTTCAGGAACTCCCGCATGGTCCAGTTTCTCTTCACCAACAAGGACATGGAGTCACTGAAAGGCCTCTACCGCATTATGGCCAACGGTTTTGTAAGTGCGCCCCGCATGCCGCATTTGGAGCTTCCCGCTGACCACTCGCTGTGACCCCCGCCTCTAGGCCGGCTGCGTCCACTTCCCCCACACCACGTCGCCCTGCGAGGTGCGGGTGCTCATGCTGCTCTACTCGTCCAAGAAGAGAATCTTCATGGGCCTCATCCCCAACGACCAGAGCGGCTTCGTCAACTGCATCCGGCAGGTCATCACCAACCACAAGCAGATCCAGCAGCACAGAGCGGTGAGTGCCAGCGGCGGGTGAGCGCGAGGGTGATGATGATGAGGAGGAGGGTTGACTTGTGTTGTTTAGGTACATCCTTATTGGCCTTCCACTCGGCGAGTCCACCTCATTAGCTGACACCTCATCATCACCATTGTCCCCACAATTATCACTCAGTTGGACAATTAACACATAAATCTTCAATATGATTTCCAACATTTGTGATGCAAAAGTCAATTTATGTATTTGTTTTTACCCATAACTTACAAAAATGCATAATTATCAAGTCACAACAAATAATAAATAATTGCGTAACTCCACATTTCCTCAACTAACTTAAAAAATGGTTAGTCATTTTTTTTATAGTAATCATAAAAATAATAATGGAGGTGGCATGAGACACCCGACTCTGATATTATTGGACAAAGAAACCTAAACATTTATGTATCACAAAACAATACAGGTGCATTTTGAAATGTTTATTATCCCACAAATTGATGCTACACAATATTATTGCCACATTTTTGGAGCCCAAAGAAGCTACTAGTGTTATGATAATAAACAACAATGTCATCTTTCACCGTTTTTAAAGTTGTGGAATGGCCGCTTGTGATGTGTATTTTCTCACGTCTAGTTTAACATTTGCAGTATTTCATGAAATGCTGCCTTTAAGGTGCATTAAAGAGCATCATTTCTTTGCCGATGACTTTCTGTGAACGCACACAATTTTGTGCTGTCCCGTTTGTACTTACGTTGTCGACCAATCGGCTCAGGGAGTGTTGGCCGTTGGGACAAAGGCTCCACATCTTGATGTCGTTTTTTTACCCAGATGGGAAAACTGGGTCGGGCGGGCAAGTCCGTTTTCATTTATTAATTAATGATTAGTATATAATTTATGTATTAGCGCGAGACCGTTTTTTCATGTGATCTTGTGACAAGAGGTCTTGTGAAATCCCTAAATAAAAATAATAAAAGTGTGCCTGAGCCTTATCCGATGTCAAAAGTGATGAGATTGGGCATTAGACAAAGCTAAACTTGGCCGGCCATGAATAATGGAGAGCAGGCGGCCCAGATGTCACATATATTACATGGGACATGCTGTAAGAAGGAGTGTGCCAATCTTTAGGGACACGCCAAGGAAGCCTGGACCCCCCCCCCCATCACTGTCTCCCTGATGGAGGTAAAACCACATCCTCGCCTCATTTAAAATGTGTCCTCTCCCCCGGCACGGATGCGTACTGTCTCACTTTGGACACAATTCAGCGACAAGGCATTCTCTTGGAACGACGTGAAGCCTGACGTGGGCCTTCTGTGCATCAGAGTTCCATTTGTCCTCATCGGTTTTGGTTTAGTCAGCCAGCTAATGTAACGTCTTGACAAAGTGCGTGTGTGTTTGAGCGTCGGGCCATTTAGAGGCAGCAGAACACATGAAACTATAATGACTCTTTTTTTTTTTTTTTCTCCTCCCCCCTCTTGAGTATCATCACATTCCGTGCTGCATGGCTAATAGGGCCGCCGTGGCAATCTTAGCGTAATTAAAATTTCAATTTGCACCAAGTTGTCGGGATTTTGTCTGTGGGATTGCACGCTCCTCTAAGCACGTGATGCGTTTCCCTGGAAAGTGCGGATGACATCTTGGACCCCCACTTAAGACAGGAGGAGGCGGAGGAGGATCTTCGGCAGCTGTTCCGTCTCCTCGCGACGCCCATTAGCGCCGTCCCGGAATGATTTGTCGGGCTATCGAGGTGTGCGTGAGGGCCGCAGGTGTCTTTGCGTCACATTTGACTGTCTGTCCCGCACGCCGTCAGCTCTACTTTGGTTTTGAGGAGAAGTCATTCTCCTTCTGGTTCTGAATGTTGAGGGGAAGGGGAACATTTGAGCATCTCCATTAAAGTTATTTTGCTCTTCATTTACTTGCGCACCATGAGAGAGAATGAAAGTGGTGAACTTATGCTGTATTTCCCCCCCAGCCCCAGCTTAGTTTTTTTTCGGACATGTTTGATTTTAGGATGTTCATTCTCTCCACACCAGCAGGTGGCAGTATGTGGCCTGCATGCATTTGTCATTCTAAAACAGGAAACGTGTATTTAGTGTGTGTACAAATATTATTTATCTGATTGGTTAGGTGCTGTCATTGTTACTATTACTAGTGTATGGACAAACCGAACATTTCCTCCATGCAGCAGTTGGGCGGAGCTGGAGGGCCCATGCAGCCCGGTCAGGTACCCCCCAACCAGAACTTCCTCAACAGGCCCCCAGGCCCCATCCCCGTCTCTCTTGGCAACGTGCAGCAGCAGGTAAGTAAACACACACTGGCTGTTTGTCACCTTTACTGACCCGCTGCTGCTGACTTGTGTGCCGCATGCACTCCTGCTAACACTCGACTCTTCTCCTTCACGTCGCTGCTCTTCACTGCTCTTCTTCCTCCACCACCTCCTCCTCCTCCTTCCTGTGTCCAGTCGGTGGTGGTGGGCATGCCGTCTGTTAGTCAGGTCACTATGATGGAGGAGCAGCAGAGGCAGAACAACATGGTGAGAGCGACGCAACATGTGACAGATGCTCTGTGTTTTGAATTTCTCCGCTCTGTGAAGTAATCTTGAATGACATTACATGCGTTGGCGCTTGTGCTCTAGACATTGTTTGCATGATTAGGGAGGACTAGGGTGAGGCATGGGTCCGATCCAGTCCAATTATCGGGTTCTGATAATTCACGTATACAAAATGTCCGATCCTGTGCTTTAATGTTGTCAGCAAACATAGCCAAAAGAATATCAGCAAACTCCCAAAGCGGTTTCCTCCTCACTCGGGCCACAAACAAGCTGGATGCGTTCATGGACACACAAAACAGTCGGACTGGCAAACTCTGCAATATCATCCTTACCTGTGGATAAGAGTTTCTTGCAACCTCATAACAACTCAGCAACAATAATGATAATGTAGCGACCCAAGAGTTCTGTGTGGTCCCGCCATGAAAGCATCAGTCTGAGCATGTGTGTGTGTGTGTGTGTGGGCGCACAACAGTGCATGTGTGTAAACGGCTATGTTCGCTGATATTCTTGTAGTTACATTTGCTGACATTCTTTTGCCATGGTTGCACTTGAACCCAAACAGAGCTCAGAACTGCATCGGTATCATCCAAATCCAGATGTCCAAATTCAGAAATCGTGATCGGATCGTAAGCGGGGGTGGGAGATGTCTTCCACTCCATTAACAAGTCTGTTCGACCCTCCTCCAGATGACCATGAGAGCCGCCGGGCCCAACAACCAGCAACCGCCTGGCAGCGGCGCGCAGCCCAATCAGGTCACACAGGGCGGGCAAGCCCCGCCTCAGGGTAACATACTCCGCCTCTCAAACCCGGGAGCCAATCCGCAGCTTCGCAGTCTCCTCCTCAGCCAGCAGCAGCCGGTAAGAAAGAATAATCTTTCCACCCGCTGTCTTTTGTCGCCACATTCTGCGTGTGCTTGCAGCAAGGGGGCGTGTCCCACATGCCTGGAATGATGTCACACCAGGGGCTTGGACAACAGATGGTCCACTCTGCACCAGGAGGGGGTGCTCAAATGCAGGCCCAGTGGCGGCAGCCCATGGCAGGTCAGGATCATTCAAACAGTAGCATGTTTCTTTTTACGCTTGAAAGACAACGTGAATATGCTTCCTTTTCTGGGTCAGTTCAGTTGCCACAGTTCCACTTCTGTGTACGTTTCTGTAACGGTCCCACCCTCGTGTGCAGGTCAGATGCTCATGTCTGGAGCTCAGAGAGGCGCCGTCCCCCAGCCCGGGATGCCCCAGGTGTCCAGCGTCATGGAGGACGAAATCATCATGGGCCTCATCTGAGGGAGCCTTCAGTTGAGTCCCGAATGCGCTCTTCTGGTTGGGACACGTACATGTACTCTTTTTTTGTTTTGTTTGTTTGTTGGTTTGTTTTTGGGTTTTTTTTTAATGCAATTTAGCTGAGATCTTGGACACAATGAAGGAAGACAGGACATAGTGTCTGACGGGAATTATGCAAGCATCACTTTGCAGCGCTAATTATCCACGCTAACATTTTCGTTCATCATGGCTGGTATCACGTGCTCCTTTTTAAGTGACATCTTACTTTTTCTGCTAGGCCTCTCCCTTAATTATGGATCGTTTTTTTTATGAGAATGATGAATAAACTGTAGGAACATGAATTGTTTATTTCCATTAGGCCGCACCTCACACTGAAATAAACACAGTACAGTGTGTGCTTTTTTTTTTTTTTGCTGCCGAACTGTGTCACAGTGATAATTTTAACTGCTCCAATATGTCACAGAGCCACACAGAGTGCACTCGTGCCAAGTAGTCCTACCAGATGGCATCGCTTGGCCGCGCTTCTCTTGGCATCGCCGCCAATCAGGCTGCACGCCGCCGCCAGCGCAAGCGGCACCGTCGCCGCGGTGCAGACGTGCGTCGTCCTCGCATGTCCACACCGGCCGACCCCAAACGCTGGCATGCCGAGATGGGAAGTGATGTCAGTCCCTGTCGCCTGGGAGACGGTTGCTAAGCTACCGTGACAGTGGGCTCTTGTTTGCAAGTGCCTGCTCCTTTGCGCAGAGAGACACTAGTCCCTCAGTGGCAGCTGCGCATCCCTTAATCACCAGCAGGCCCCTTGGAGCCGGACTTAGCGCCGCTCGTCCACCTCCCTCTGTCTCGCTCGCCACCTCCGCCTATCTGCCGCCATCGCCACACTAATAGTGCTTGTCTGTGCTCCTACGCTCGCCTCCATCAGAAACGTCCACGTGATGAAATGCTGCAAAAAGACATGAGTGACTAACCTGGGAATATGATGTGTATGTGCAACAGGTCTAATAAGCCAACAGATGTCTTTCACTTCCTGTCTGAGGACATCGCAGTAGTGCCTCATCAGACTTCCATCAGACCCTTTAAAGCAGGGGCCAAACTCAACTCACCTGGGGCCCGCTGGAGGTAGAGGCTACCACAAAAACGTATTCCAAAAAAGTACAACTTATCTGATCTTCTCAACCTTTAATAATCACAGTTCTGAACATGAGCAGACCTGGCAGTGCTTCCTCTTACTCAGCAACCCTGGGAGGGCTTCTGGCTTCCCAGCATGCCTTGCGGTACTTCATTCATTCTATACCACTTATCCTCATTAGGGTCACGGGGATGCTGAAGCCTATTCCAGCAAACTTTGGGCAAGAGGCGGGGTACACCCTGGACTGGTCGCCAGTCAATCGCAGGACACATATAGACAAACATTCACACTCACATTCATACCGATGGACAATCTAGAGTCGCCAATTAACCTAACATGCATGTTTTTGGAATGTGGGAGGAAACTGGAGTATTCGGAGAAAACCCACGCACGCACGGGGAGAACATGCAAACTCTACACAGATATGGTCAATGGAGATTCGAACTCAGAACCTCCTGACTGTGAGGCCAATGTGCTACCCAGTCATTCACCGTGCGGCCCCTTGCGGCACTTGTTTTGTTAAATGTTAAAGTATCCATCCTTCCATTTTCTTCCGCTTATTCGGGTCGCAGGGCAGCATTCTCATTGGGGAAGTCCAGGCTTCCCAGCCCAAAGAGAGGACACAAAAGGCTAGCTGTGAGACATGATCATCTTCTAGGGCACGGGTAGGCAAACTTTTTGTATTTTTGAAAAATTGGCAAAGGGGCTGTCTATATGTCAGCAAACAGAAGGACATACTTAAGCACAGCAAATTAACACATCGTATAAATCAACTACTACGTGGGTGATAAACAACAACTAAGCACTAAACATAGTATGTAAAGTAAAAGTTTTAGTTCCAAATGCCCGAAAGGTATGCTGGGTAGTTCAGTGGCAACAACAGTATGAACTATAAACAGTAAAACATAAGATATTAAGATTATGTTAACATCCTCAACATATTTTGCAATCAAGCAAAAATGTGACATGTTTGGGGTAAGTGTACCTCAAGCTACACGGCATGCCTTGCGGCTGAAATATATATATATTTGGCATAAGTGTTTTGCGTTGATGTTTTTATGCCCACATGGTGCAGTTGGTGGGTTACTTTGTGCGACATGTTGTATTTGGATTGCGTTTTTGCATCGGACTATTTTTGGCGACTCCAGAGAGCCACAATAGCACTGCAAGTGATGTTGCCAGCTGCAGTTTTGATGGTAAAGGTTTAAAAAAAGGGGGGGGGCTGCAGTTTGCACAGCCCGGGCCTCCACCTGAGCTGTACATGACCCGAACGCCTCGTGTCTGAACTAGATGCTCAAGCTAGACAGGCTCTTCTCAGTGTGAGGGAGGAGGGAGTTTATTCAGAGCTCCGCCCCATACCTCTTAGGGTGAGTCCAGCCACCCTGGTTTCAGCCGCTTGTGTCTACGACCTTGTTCTTTTGGTCACCACGTCCATGGTCATTATGGTAATTAAACTGGCAAAAGTCTTCGTAACGGTCCGGTGCGGCGACCGCATTACAGCATGAAGAGCCGGATGTGGCCCACTTCTGCCTGCCAACCCACACAATGCTCCATACCCTTATACTTGCCCCCGCAGGTGGTGGGTCAACAGGGGTTAGAGTTATAGTAGTAGTTGCCCAATGTGTGTGTGCTCTGTGATTGTAGTTGGTGGCCCCCACCCCCTTTCATTTCACGGTGTGACGAGCTCGCTGCGAGTTCAGAGTTTGCTACTGCATAAAAAGCTTCTTCCTTTAATCAAGGCCAACTTCCTCTGATCGATTCAAGTTTAAGTGTCTAAAGACCACGGCCATGATAGGTTCCTGGCGTCTCCCAATGAAAGCCTCTGTGTTGCACAAATCCGTGTGTGAAATATTGCCGCAATTCCAAGTCGGCAGAGTGTGAAAGTTCCCACAAGACAAATGGCCGAATGAAGACGTACAGTGTGGCCACCCCGCAGCTTTTATCGCTCTTTTTAAGAGAAACCATTTTAGTCCCTGAACAGTGACAGGACCGTGTCGGATTTGGCTTTGGCCGTTTTATTTTAGGCTTTACTATTTGGTCTTTCTGACCAATCATCTTGAAACGTATGCGCTTGAAGGACCCAAAGCCACCAGGATGTTGGACCCTCGGCTAACAAAGAACTTGCAACCCAAGTGGGCAAGCGTGTCGATTGCGTGTGGAGGCCAGTGCAGCACTTTAAAGGAGGCCGTGGGCCACGCGTGAAGATGATGTTGCCCGGCGGAGGTGCTGCTCGACATTAATGGCTTCTGCAGTCCCGGAGGGCAAAGTTCCTGTCACGCTCCGAGGAGGCGGAATCACCAGCATTCAGACTCGCTATCTACACAGGAAATGCAGATGAGGACTGATGGAAATAGGGAAGTTTTAATCCGCTTTGCTGCCAGCAAGTGATCTGGTGTGCTAGGGGGATTGGAGGTTTGTGTTCCCGGGACCAGCAGGTCTAGAACCTCAAGCCCTGGGTGTGTTTAAACCTGACGTGTGGCGACAGAGCCCTTGGCGTGCTGATTTCCCATCACGTGCGGATCAGGCTTCAATTTGGCCCACCGTGTTCTCGACATCATCTCTCAACAAGCCCCCCTCCCACGCTCAACTTCCTGTCTTTCTCCGTCTGCCCCCCGAGTCGCATCAATCCTTTTGCCGGCGGCTGTCTTTATTCATTGACGGGTGTCCTCCGCTCAGTCAGGACTTTAAAGGGTCCGACACCACTGCAGCACAGTGAGGTGAGGGGGGGTGAGGATGATTTAAATAATGTGGGGGGGTGATGAGAGCATCATTGCATCAGCGAGATGGAGAGTTTGGAAGTGAAGACAGCACAGGACTCAATATGGGATGACCACAATACACCCCCCCTCCCACCTGGGAGCGTGTGAGATAGAGAGGAAGCAGGGAGGGGGGTTGGTCTCTCCACTGCACTGTTGTGTGACTTGAAATTTAATAGCAGCGAGCAGCCACAGTGAGGGAGCACCTAAACAAGCTGCTGCTGGAAGCGCCATGGAGGACTGCAGAGGGCCCGCTAGCTGCTGGGGGGAGGGGGTGGGGGCGAGCTGCTAACGAGCATTACATATTGCTCATAAAGTGCACGAGGGGCGAGAGAGGTCACGTGCACGGTGCCATGTTCCACGCAAGAACAGGTTGCTGGCCCTGTTGCTGCATGCTGTGTGTGCGTGTGCATGCGCAACACTGATCACATGACCCTCCCGGGGCGGCGATTGACGCTCAACCCTGACCTCGCCTTCCCTGGACACCATCGAGATGATTTACGTTAAAAAGGTTGCATGAGAACAGCCCCTCCCTCCCCGCCAGCTTCACGCTGTCAATCGTGTGTCCTAACACGTGGCCGTGTGTGTGCGGCCGTTGCCAGGGCAACGGCTAAAGCAGGAAAGGTAGGGAAGCTCTGGTGCGGGGGCCGCCCACAGCCCGCCGACATCTAACAGTAAACATGTTTGTGCGTTTGAGGTGTCATAATCACGGCACGCTTGTGTTTCCAGGAGGTCACGTGTTCTTTCGGAAGCGCGTCAGGTTGTCGTGGTAACGTCCATCAGCCGCTCCTCTCGCGTCCATGTGTGCAGCAGAGAGAGACAACGAGGGAGCGGGAGAGAGAGGGAGGGAGGGAGAGAGGAGAAGACGACAGCATCCATTCGGCAACCACTCTGCAGAGGAGCACGTTGCCCGGAGAGTCGCGGCAGCAGGATGCGTCTTTTCCCGGCATCGTCATCGCCCTCATCCTCACCATCCTCATCGTCTCCACGCACCGTCAAGGTGAGTGTCTTCCCGCCGGATGACGTTCCTGCTGATGCTGGAGTGATCCAGGAGTGCGCGCGTGTGTGCGTGTGTGCGCACCAGGGGTCATAAGGAGTTAATTCATTTGCATTCTTGGAATTGGGCTGAAACTTTTTTTCCATTTTTTGTGTGTCGTAACCTTGAGAAGCTCTCCCGATGTTCTCGCCTATCATCCTACTTTTCCCCGGGTGCTGCCTCCTCCTCCTCCTCCTCCTCCTCTTCTTGCTTCCCGCTGACGGAAAATGCGGAGGCACCTTGCGGGCTCATGTGCGATGGGTTAAAGATGTGAGTCAGTCAAATCCACCACCCTCCCACCCCCAACCCCTGGGGGCCGCCCCCTCCCAACCTCCCTCACTCCCTGCTCAAGCTGAGAACAAGGATGAGATAGAGGAGAACGGATGAAGGAACACTGTGGTTCTGTTCCCAGCGTCGGGGTGTCCTTCTGAGGGATTATAGGAGGAACTTCTTCATTGGGGGTTTGAAGTGGGGCACTGGGGCAGGATTTGGGGAAGGGGTAGGAGTGATGATGATGATTGAGGAAGAGTTGCTTGTTCCAGGTGAAGATTCTTTTTGCTGCTTTGCTTGTGATTCAGTGCCGGTCGTCGCTGCTGTAAATGTCACCGTTGTGCCTCACAAACACCGCTGATGATCCCCCCCTCCCACCGGGTCCGAAATATGCCGTGTTTGTTGACGCGCCCTCCTCCACGCTTGAGAATGTTTCCAAGAATGCAAAAATGATGACGTTATTAAGTGCATTCTTGACGGGCTACCCGAAAGCGGGGCAGATCGAGCTTCTGTCCCGGCGAATGTATTTGCTATGCCCACTGAAATGTCCGTATTTCATACATGCCTCGCTCCCCCCCCTCCGAAACCTCCTGCTAGCTTGCCGTTTGGGCGTTCTCCTCCGATTTTGGACTGTTGGAATTATTAGCATAGATTCAGCTCCATAGTCGTACCCTTCTCTCTTCAGTTGCCATTGTTCACTCGTGGAAAGACTCACTGACTTGTTAAACACGTTTAAAGTATGAAGCCGCTCACTACTAATCAATAATAATGGAATGGAAGATGACGTAACCAAATATACTATTTGGTGCTATGGTGCGTTCAAGGGCCGCCAAACAAAGTGCGAAATCTCCATGCTCGATGGAAAAAAACACGGTCTTTGAGCATAAAGACTTTTTTAACAGCGACACGTTTGACCTGCTTTATCACCTATTTATAAATTGTTACCCACAAAAAAACATCTGATTTGTCAAAAAATGCATTGTGTGTTTGGAACTGCAGATGCGGGCCAGAAAACATCATTTCTTCCATTTTGATGATGATGATCAGCAATTGAAGCTGACCTTACCATGTTTTTGTGATGCACCATGAACACTCAGAGGATGCCGGGTGTAGTACACGGTGGGCATCTACCTGCATGCGAGTCCAGTGTCCCAGTGGACTTGGTCCATTGGCGCTCGCGAAGGCCTCATCGGAGGTCTGTTGTCGTTCCCCTTCCAGTCGTCTGTCGCCAATGTGTAAATGGCGGTGACGCGGAGGAGGTGGAAGGGGCGGACGTGTCAAACATCGCATTTCAATGCATGAGCGTCACCGCCGTACGTTACTGCCGATCTGAGTACTAACATGGAACACAAGGCGGCTTTCATCAGACTTTCAGGCCAAGGCTGAACCACCCTCAGTAAGTCAGGAAGGAAGGAAAATTAAACATTTTTACTTGAAAAATAAAATATTTAGAGTTCACGATAATGACAAATAATTTAAAAAAAAAAAGGTCAAATTAAATTTAAAAATAAAATAGAAAATAATTAGTTAAAAATATAAATAAAATAATAAAATTAAATAAAGACAATTTTAAAATAAAATTAACATATTTAGAGTTAACAATAATAAAAAATAATATAAATAAAATAATACAATAAAGTTACAACTACAATTAAAAAATAAAAATAAAATATTTAGAGTTAACAATAATAAAAGATAACACAAATAAAATAATACAATTAAAATTAAAAATAAAATAAAGATTTTCAGAATCAGCAAAACTTTATTGCCATTGTAAGTGAACAATTCACAAACTAGGAACTTTCTTTGGCGACTCAGTGCAACGTAGAATTCTAAGTAAATTTATTTTGTGTTAACAATGATAAAAAGTACCACAAATAAAATAATAAAATAAATATAAATACAATTTTAAAATAAAATAAAAAAGATTTTGTGTAACAATAAAAAAAGAATACTTTTTGTATTCTTTTTTTATAATAAAATAACATTTGAAAAAAACATTTAGAGGTAACAATATTATTAATAAACAACCATTATTTTGTGTGATGAAGGTTTTGTATTGGACCTTGGTACATTAAAACGAGTGTTATTGTCGTGGCATTCTCAGAACATTCCGGGATTTTCTTGCACATCTTTGACTTCCTACTTCCTCCAGTGTCTTAACAAAGCCTTCAAATGAATTTTTGTCTGCTTTAAGCGTTGCTGGACCTCCCAGAGACGCTGCTTTTGTTGTGAGGAACCTCTCAGCTGCTGCATTAGGATGCAAGGAGAGTCACACTTGTCCTAAATTTGGTGTGTGTGTGTGTGTGTGTGTGTGTGCGCGCGCGCGCGTGTGTGTGTGAGATCCTCAGACAGCAGCAGAGGGCCTGAGATTATGGATGACACAAAAAGTGCAGTAATCAGGGCGAGCTGCCGGCTGACGTCTTCATAGGGCAGCCATGTCATTGATTGATGGCGCCGACGCCTGCCGACGTGCACGGCTTGCAGGCTGACCGCGGATCAGCAGCCGGAGTGGAAACGACTTCCTCCGGATGCTGTTGTAGCGGCGCCGACGCCGTGCGTGAACCTGAGAGATTTTCGCCCACGATGCGGCACAAATTGGCTGTGGGTGACTGGGGGGGGCATGAGCGCTAACCCGTGAGCTGCAGAAATGCTAAGTTGTCTGTGGTGGCGGGGTGGAGGATAATCAGGTCCCCTCTGTCCGCCCCGGGCCTGGGCCCTTTGGGGATGATGATTATGACTTCGGGCAGCCATTATTATGAAATCACTTAACAACAGCAAACGTGAATGCTTCCCTGAGCGTGAGCAATCACCACTCATTGGCTAGCTCTTTAGCTTCCTGTGTGGTAGTAGCAGAATTATTGAGCATCTGGCAACCCTTGTACTGTAATCCTTCCCCATATTAACTCATAAATCATCACTGTTGTGTGGTTGAATGTGACCTATTAGTAAAAAAAAAAAAAAGCACATTTAACATATTTACTAGCATAAAAATGGCTAAATGAAGTAAACTGCAAATATAAGTATTTTAAAGACGTGTGCTATTATACACTGGTCACTAGGTGTCAGTAATGTTACAATGGCCATCTCAGGAAGTGTGAGTCTATATTATCTATCTTATTTATGTCTACTATATTGGGTGGAAGGTGTATAATGTGACTATAGGGGTGCTATTTCATGTCTAAAGGGCTCTAATAATGTTAAAAAGTGTATTTAGAACGTCATACACAGGTTTTCTATGCTCCACCTGCCAAAATATTCCATTTATAAAGAAGAAATCTTACTTTATGAAAAATACTTTATCATAGTCGGGTCTGGAACCAATTAAGTAACTACTTTATTGGGGCGAGGAAGTGTCCCAGTATATAAGAGTGGTCCGTAACATTCATTTGTTCCAAAAGGTCAGGTGAAAACTGAAGCCGTTTTTCCCATCGGAAATCCTGTAAATCCAATTAATCCGTTCCAGCCACCCAAAAATATGAACAATAATTTTGTAGAGAACAAAAGCCAAGAAAAGCTGGAAACAAATCAATCAACAAAACCCAAGACAGACGCAGTCCGGCTTTATTTTATCTCTCCGCTGAGTTTGTATTGGGGCAGCATGTCTCACACAGTAGAGCGGTTGTCTTCCAACCCGAAAGTTGCTGGTTCGATCCTCCCATGCCCATGTATCCTTGGGCAAGATACGGAACCAATCCCTCCGTCTCTTGAAGGTAGAAAATCACTATCCCAGTGCGTCCAATTCCCGGTACCGTTGTTTGTTTTGTTTTGGTGGTGGGACAAACAGGAAACGCAACATTAAAAATCTGACCAATCACAACTCAGCCCTCCGTGCTTCCTTTGACAATCTTTTCGTAGGTGCACGTTAATCCCTGTAGGAGTTGTGTTGGACATCAGAGGGTTTTCCATCCTGCCCAGGTTGACCATTAGCGAGGAGGATTGTGGACCAGCATCTTTGCAGCTACGAACCTCTTGGCTGCACTGCCGAGTCTTCAGGAAGTTTGTTCCGGCTCAGCGGAGAGCCCGGCGCTGCCGTGTTGGGCCATACCGCCGCCGCCGCCGCGCGTTGACGCTGGTTAGCTTCTAAATATTGACGGTGTCGATGGCGGCGGAGAATGACGCTCGTGAGTCAACCTGCTCGCCTTCCACGAGGCGCCCGGGGCCTGTGTGGGCGCTTGTCGCCTAAGATAACACGCAATCGAACGGCAGAGAGTCACATTCGGTGGGTGGTGTGATGTCACGGGAGGGGGGAGGGGGTTGCTAGCGTCGAAGGAGGCCCGTTGGAAGGATGGCAGCTGTGAGGTGTGCACGCCGTGGACCATCACTCTCCGTTTGTCTCCCCAACTCCCTCGGCTCCGCAATACATGGAGAGTGTTGACTCAGTCCGGCTCTTTATTTACAGTTTTTGCCCCTCTTGCACTTTTCTCCTGCGGCAGCGACGAAGGCGGCCGCGCTCACATTTCGCTGAGAGGACGTCTGACGGGGCGATGTGTAGCTATCTGTCAATATTCCAGGATCGTGACGACCCCAACATCTTTGCTTAGACCAGGGGTCTCAAACATGCGGGCCGCGGGCCATTTGTAGCCCGCAAGTCGCTGTTTTGTGGCCCCTATCTTGAAATGAAAAAATAATGTTAACGCGGCCCTCACGAGTCAGGGAAGAAAAGGCAGGTATTTATTTATGACAAGAGTAAGATGGAAGCTCACAATTGTTAATCCCAGCAGCGGAATCTGTTCAACATGACTGTCTCACTCAAAAACAATACCGCAAAGGACACTGGGAAGCAGGAAGCGCTGCGATATGAACGGCATGGTGTTGTGTGTGGCGCTGACGAACCGACCAATCACAGTGGGGTATAACACTCTGAGGGGCGTGACATCGCCTGGGCTTGGTGCAAGCAGGGAAACATTTTCCAATGAGTAAGCGTTAACGCAGCGTTGCCATGGAGGGTTTTTTTCTGTGCCTGGCTGGGTGAGCGCGGACACCCGAGCTCGCTGTTCGTGTCCAAAAAAGTGTTTTAGGTTGCTGCCCAGCGTGACGTTATACGACGAGTATAGTTTACCCATCTCCCGATAAATCAAAGGGATGGTACACGGCGAGATAAAAGAAGCGCGGGGAACTCGTTGATGTGGTCCGCGGTCTGAGTCCAGTCGGATGTGCGTGGGGGTGGACTTTCGGGACTGGGGTAGTTGGGCTGAGCGCGCAGCGCGTCATGGCCCCCATTTGCTCCCATGTTAAATGGGAAAAATAAGAGGCGCTTGGCATGACAGTTGATGGATTCCCTGGCTTTTTTAAAATCTCGCGGCGTAGTCTACGCCGGGGGGCGGGGAATTGATGTCATTTCTAGGGCTGCACCGTTCCCCGTGCATCGGCTAAACACGACACGCCAAGTGAATAAAAATACCGGATATTCCACACACCCAAACTTGTCTTTTCTAAACTGTTGATAGTTTTATTAGTAGTTTTGGATGTTCCACATATTGACTACCAAAGAAGGGATGTACCCGAGGAAACTTGTTTACACCAACGCTCCTTGTTCCATTCATGTTGTGTTTGCTTATTTGTTGATTAATAGTTTTGCACGCAACTTGTTTACACCAGTGTCCCTGTTAACAAATAATAATAATTTCAATCACTATTATTATAAAGTACGAGTGCACTGAGACTCCGCCTCATGCAACCCCAAGCTAAATTGAGTTTGAGATTCCTGGCTTAGACACTCATGTTTTGTACATGAAGGATGCTAACAGTCCAATGTAGGTCAATAAATGCTAACTCAACACGTCCGAGCCTGGCGTTGATGGTGACGAGCTAATTAGTGTCATATCTCATAATGTGTCATCCGATATCATGCATTATATATCTGCCTGACAACACTCACATGCTCTCCTCTATGGCTGAATGTAGGAAGTAAATGCTACAATTAACAGTAAATGCTAAATCTGAATGTTTAATTTAAATCAAAGTTTAAATTAAATGACAATTTAAATCCTATACCTAAATTGAAATATGCTTTATATATTAAACCTAAATGCAAATATATCTTACGTCTAAATGCAAACGTAAAATTAAATCCTATATATAAATCTTAAATGAAAATTTAAATCCTAAAAATAAATCTTAAACCTAAATGCAAATGTAAAAATCAATATTTAATCTAAATATGCATGTTAAAAATAAACATTAAATCTAGCTAAATATCAAATCCAATTATAAATGTAAAAAATAAATCTAAATAAAAAGGTTCCAAATTAAATCTAAATACAAATGTTAAAAATTAACCTTAAATCCAACTCTAAGTACTAAATCAAAATATAAATCATAAAAATAAATTAAAATCCAATTCTTAATATTTCATCTAAACACAAATTTTAAACATGAATATTAAATGTAAATAAACATGTTCAAAATAAATCCTAAATCTAAATAAATATAATAAACCTAAATGTCAAAAATAAATCATAAATCCAAATAAAAATGTTCAAAAGTCAATCTTAAATTTAAATACAAATGTTACAAATCAATTTTAAATCCAACTGTAAATATGAAATCTGAATATAAATGTAAAAAATAAATCATAGATCTAATTAACATTACATCTGAATACAAATGTTAAATTCCTCATTTTAAATCTAAATGGGCATTTTAAATAAAGACTAAATCAAAATGTTAAATAAAACACAAATTGTAACAAATGAATCTTGAATATAAAGGTTATATGTATATGCTAAATTGAAATGTTGAGTCTGGGCCCCAATGCAAGCGGACTGGAGTAGCCAAACGTCTACCTGAGCGAAAAGGCGGATAAATCCTGGCTGTAAAGCAGGCTGGTGTTAAATTGGACGGATCAAAGGCGTAATCTTCCACCTGAGCTGCTCACCATCGCCGGTGTGTTCGCGGGAATCCTCCCATCCCAAAGCTAATGATGCCCGACCCCGCTTAGCTTCCGAGATCAGGTGAGATTGGCTTCTCTCAGGAGCTAAGAGCGGGTCTCCTCAAGTCAGGACCAGCCCCAGACATTTTTGGACAATTGTGGACTTTGGGGAAGGCCTGGAAACTAAGCAAGGTCCATTCATGGATGTTTGGAGGAGTTTGTTGTGGAAGAAGGAGAGTAGAATTGCTGGCAAATGGACATAAATTCCCACAGAAGCTGATTAAAAAAAAAAATCATTGGCGTCCAAATTGAATTGTGGCGTGCCGCCACTCAGTGGCGTTGGCGTTGTGACGTCATGTGGAACGTTTCTATAGCTTCCGGTAAATTCCCAGACACGCGTGATGGTTGCTATGGCAGGTTACTATGGCAACCCCGGGTCTCTGCAAGAGCTTCCATTTCGCACAGCGTGTGGCAGAGGGTGGTGGGGGATTTTGAAGTTGGGGTGGGGGAGAAAGTTTCCGAGGAGACGAGGTGAGGAAGCAAACGCGCCTCAGGTGAGGCGGAGGAGAGCAGCATATGTGCACTGATAGGAGGAGGAGGAGCGTGATGGAGACGTGTGAGCGATGGCGTGAGGACGAGGTGCGAAAGCACACGTGCACACACACACACGCCGGAATATTCCAGCACCGCTTTGATATCCAAGCATCTCCTCTCCGGTTTCCCTCTGATGTGTTTGGCAGGCGCGCTCGCCGTGTCAGTCCGGGTGACCCGTCTCCATGGAGACGTCCATCAGTCAGCCCGCGTCAGGGCTTCTCGGGCGAAGGCTTATCGTGTTTGTCAGCGTGAGTGTTTATCTGTCCACGTATTAGTCAGCGCGTCACTCACGGCGAAGGCCGGGGCGAGGTCGCCGCCGATTTGGGCCAAGTGTATCACGCATGGAGCCGTTTGCCATTTGATGGTTTGTTTGGGGGGGGGGTGACGTGTGGAGAAGGACTCACTTGGGCAGATTTTTGAGAAATATGTTATTAGCACAATTATCGCTTCTTATCAACTAGACGGAATTCTGTCTTTCAAATTGTGGCAGTCATGCTGGGAGCTCTTTCTAATCCTTTACTTAAAGATATATTTTATTTTGAAAGATTTATGTGAAATATTTTGCCTTGTCAAATGATTAAAATACGCATTTTTATTTGATGTATCTGTCTTAAAGTAAACCTGCCATACATTTTACGGAATAAAAACAGAAAAGTAATTTAAACAGTGAAATTATTATGAAAATGTATCATTTCATTTCTGTTTGATTGTTCACCACATAGACCAGTGGTTTTCAAACGGGGGGGTGCGCCCCCTGGGCCGCGTTATGACCGGATCGATTTTACAGAATAAAGCATGAAATATTGATGAGAAATGAATTTGTGTTTGATCCCATGCTGATTTTGTAAGTTTGCCCTCGCAGAAAAATGAAGATAAGTATTTAATTTTAACTGTCTGTTAAAGTAAACCTACCGTAAATGTTACGGAATGTAAAAAACATATTTATACATATTTACACATTACATTTTTATGAAACATATTTGATGCCCTAACCAAGCAGGAAGGAGTGTGCCTGTTTGCCATCTAAAGCTGAACATGAGCAACATTGCAGCTTTTATCTGCGGGCTTTTGCATCCGGATCAGATGTGACTGACAGGTGCCCGACGTTACAGCTCTCGCAATGTTTCTGTCCTCACACGCTGATGTTTTTTCACAGCTCCGCCCGCTCCACTTCACTTCTCCGCTTTTCATGTTGTTTTCACCTCTAAATGCAGTCGACACGGGCAGAACCCACACTGCCCCATGTGAAACTGAGCGTGTGCAGTGAGGCCACATGAAAAGGTGCTCATTGCGTCAGGTGGATGGAGGTGAAAGCGTTAGCTGTCATGCACCGCATGTCTCTCTTGTTTGCCGCTTGGCCGCATTTGTTGCATGCGTTGTTCCTTGCAGTGGACTTGAATGTCCGTTTTGGAGTACAGGCCTCGTCTTACCCTGACTTTCCGCTCCAGCTTGTTGACCTTGTTTTGTGTAGAAGCGATCAGCGTCGGCGTTTGTGTCACACGTGAGCGCGGGAGCCCCGAGCGCGTCTTTTAGCGGCGTTTTAATATTTCATGTGCAACAACAAAGCGGGGCGAGCGCAGCCGACCGGAGCCTGGTGTTGTGCCGTACATCCAAAGCAGGGCGAGCTAAACAAATGGCACACGCGGGAAGCATACGCTGAGCTTTATTTTGACATGCCGTGCCTTGCGTGGCCAACACACACACACACACACACACACACACATTTTTGCATTGGAACATTAGGGATGTTGTGTTTTGGGTCTTGAAAGCAGCACAGCGTTGCAGCCTCTAATGTTCCTCCTCCTGCCGAGCGCCATTAAAGTCACGTTCAACTTCAGTGGCATCATTGATCACATTGATCAACGCAGCTTTCGTGCCCTTTAGCGCACCTGCACTTTGATTAGCAGCAAATACATCAATAATTCACGCTCGGAAAATCATTCTTCCACGTGCAAAGAAGTCACATCAACAGTAGCGTACAAGCAACAGTGGTGCATGATAAATAGTATACGTATATAGTATAGTATTTGATTATTAGTAGTATATGAGTAATAGTAGTATATAGTATGTGAGTAAAAGTAGTACACTATATGATCGGCTCAGTATATAATTAATAGTAGTATACACAGTGGTGTGAAAAACTATTTGCCCCCTTCCTGACTTTTTATTCTTTTGCATGTTTGCCACACAAAATGTTTCTGATCGTCAAACACATTTTAATATTAGTCAAAGATAACACCAGTAAACACAAAATGCAGTTTTGAAATGAATGTTTTTATTATTTAGGGAGAAAAAAAATCCAAAGCCACATAGCCCTGTGTGAAAAAGTAATTGCCCCTGCACCTAATAACTGCTTGGGCACCCTTAGCAGCAATAACTGCAATCAAACGTTTGCCATAACTTGCAACAAGTCTTTTAAAGCGCTCTGGAAAAAGCTCTGCTTTTTCACCGCCAACGGCGGGTACGGTTTGTGGCTGTACGTGTGCCCAGTTGAGAGCTTCTGATTCTTTGCTGGCAGTTAATACGCACGCCGTTAGCTGTTAGCTCCTCGTGGTGGGAATCGCCCCTGTTGCGCTTTGCTACATGTCTGCTTTTTGCAGTGGTGCTGATATGAAAACGGTGAAAGTGGGCGCGTTAACACGAGCGAGACTTCCATCCCGGCGTGATCTTGTGAACTCACCCCCTCAGGTCAGGCGGGGTTCGAACATCCCCTGCTGAAGGGGCGGAGGTCCCGTCTTCATTGCAAATAGATGAGGTCTCACGGATGCATCCTGATGAGAGCGCCGCCGCATCCTCAAACGAGTGGGCGGCGGCGCCGTGCTGCACTGCGTCGTTTGACACGGATCAGTGCCCGTTAAAAATGAGCAATTTTAAAAATAGACTTGCGTGAGTTTTTTTGCTCAAAATAAGTCCCTGTTGTGTTGTTATGATGAGCAGAAACAGCACATTGAGTGTGTGCCACTTTGAAAGCTAAATGCCACCTGTTAGGAATGGAATATGTTCCATGCTGTAGTACTTTGCCTGAAACAGAGTGGAACACATTCCATTCCCAAAAATTGGAATAATTTATTAATGTTATGAAAACATTGGAATATTTTCCACTCTGCTTTTTGACAAAGAGCAAGTGCTCGTCTACCACAGAGTGGAAAACATTCCATTCCTAACACGCTGTTATTAATTCCTGCTTTGGTGTTTATTTGCACTTCACTTTCACATCAAATTTAAAAAGAAATTCTGTCGATTCAAATATGTACTGCTGATAGCATTTATTAAAAAAAAAGTTCTGCAATGGACTTCATCTGAATTTACCATGTTGGTTCATGCATGTCAACATTTGCAAATAAAAATAAGGGGAATTTGTCCCAAAATTCTGGTCTTTCCACGTGAATTTGGGCATTTTGCCGTTCCCTGACAGCCATGAAAAGGGGTGAAGTGAAAAGCAGATGCGTATAAATGACGATGAAAGTGTCTCCAAACTTTTGACTGGCAGCGTATTTATGTTTCATCTGATATGCACGGGAAGTTGGCGTGTGTGTGTAGGGCAATCATGATAACCGCAGGAGTCATCAATAGACGGCCCTCCCAGAATGTTTTTGAATGATCCATATGATTTGAGTTTGAACGTGGGGCCTCCTTCCTGCAGGGGCCTGCACGGGGTTGGGGTGGCACAAAGGACGTCATTCGGCACTGTGTGTGCGTGTGTGCGGTGACGCCACGCCTTCATTGAGAAGTGAAGCCGCCGCCCGTCGGGTCAGTCTTGGGCAGGAAGTGGGTGAGAGAGAAGCTTCCCTTCTCCCATCCATTAAACAGTGCATGACCTCCCCCCCGCTGCGTCTCATTTAGGACTATTCATAAGGACCCTTTGTCAAAGAATGATGAAGTGGGGGGCATGATTAAAAAGAGTGTGTGTGTGTTTGTGTGGCGCTCCACAGCTCCTGCCAGAAGAAACTGCTTCTTCTTCTTTTTTTTGTCCTCCATTAAATCAGAGCCCGGGTGCCCCGATGCAGAGCTCGCCTTTTTCATTTTTTAAAAGCCCCCCCCAGGTCTTTCATCCCAAAGTCAATTCTGCCTGGCGGTTAGTCAAACGCTTTAAATGTTTATAAGTGCCTGCCGCGAGTGCGAGCGCCGAGTGCTGGACCGCGACAGGAAGTCAACGTCTTCTGTTGGCGTCCTTTCACCTCGTCCGGCGCACTCGCGGGTCGTCCTGTCGTCTTATCTGGCTTCAATTTGTAGCTGGCTGGGAAGTCCTGCTTCTGGACTGGCAGTTTCATACGCTCACATTTCAGCTTCTCTTTGCCTTTCTCACTCCTGACGTACAAGGTGTCCTATCTAGTCACTGAGCATGAAATCCCGCAGGCTGCTTAGAGGAAGGACAAAACCGGCTGTCCTATCGGGTTTAAACATGAAGAGATGAACGCTGCTTGGACAAGAGGGGAAAATCAGCTGTCCTTTCAAGTCATTTAGCGTGAAATGAAGAAGACAGCTCATACGAGAGATGAAATGAGCTGTTCAATTTAGTCTTTTGAGGACAAACTGAAGAAGCCGGCTTGGACCAGAGGCAGAACGCGCTATCCTATGTAGAACTGATGAAGCCTGCTTCGGCGGTCTTATAAGCTTGAACTGACAAAGCCAGCTCGGACAAGACGCTGAGCGCGCCGTCCTATGTAGTCCTTTGAGAGGGAGCTGATGAAACCTGCTTCGTATGTCCTATCCGGTCTTATAGGCATGAATTTCCGAAGACTGTTCGGACGAGGGACAAAAGAAACTGTCGTATCTAGTCTTTGAGCATGAACTAATACAGTAAAGCCTGCTCAGACGAGAGACGAAACAAGCTGTCCTATCTGGTCTTTGAACATGAACTGATGAAGGCTGCTTGTACAAGAGGTGATTTTGAACTGTCATATCTAGGCTTCTAAAGGGCAAGCTGACAAAGGCTGCTTGGACGAGAGCCAAAACATGTCCTATCTAGCCTTTTGAGCACTTTCTGATGAAGCTTGCTTGAATAAGAAGGAAACCAGCTGTTCTTTCTGGTCTTTCAGCATAAACTGACAAAGGCTGCTCGGGCGAGAGCCAAAACGAGCTGTCCTATCTAGTTTTTTTTTATCACAAACTAACAAAGGCTGCTCGAACAAGAGTCTAGTCTAGTCTTTTTTGAGCACAAAATGACCAAGCCTGCTCTGAATGAGAGAAGAAACGAGCTGTCCTATCTAGTTGTTTTGACCCTGAAATGAGAAAGCCTGCTCAGAACCCGAGAAGCTGAAAAGTGATCGATTCAGCGGACGGACAATACAATGAGAATGTTGACCGGTATGAATGCAGGATCCTGTCCTCAGCCCGGTGAAGACTTCAGCATTCGGGTGTAAAACGTGGGAAACGTGACCTGTGTGTGTTCAGCTGCCCCAACATCATCTCATGCTTAACGACCAAGAGCACGGCTGGAAGTATGGATTTGTGTTATCTAGATGAGCCTTGTATTTAAAAATACATCAGGTTTACACCGAGTCGGATCATGTTTGAGGCTTCTGATTGGTCAAGATGAGCTTGACAGCGTCTTCATGTGGACAGAGATGGACGTAGATGTAAATGTTTGACCCCCGAGATAAACCTTTTTTTTTTTTCCATGCACGTGTTAATAAAAAGACTTGAAAAAAGGATGTATGGACGGATTGACCCCAGTGGACTGTCATGGTCGGGAAGTAGAAAACACTGCTCTGACTGGCTGGTGCTCCCTTTGGAGTCCGGCTTGATTAAGAAGCGCGGAGATAAGTCTGATCCAGTTTGACACATTGTCTTCTGGAAGTCAAAATCGCTTGAAAGAATCAGGACTGACTGGACTGCTCACAAGAGTTTGCAGGTTTTCAGACTTGCCGTGTTCAGTTGAGCATGAAGGAAGACTCAAGTCCCTCCGATGAGTGTTGCGGTTGGTTAGGGTGGAAAACTGTGATGCTTCCCAGTGGAGTCCATCATCAGTCTGTCTACGAAGATGATAGAAACGAGCCCATCCTTAGACTGTGCCCTCTAGCGATGCCCCGTGGTGCCATGGCTGTGAAAGACTGGTCTTCAGGGTTCCCACGGGCCACAAACACATCCAGTCTCCACTCACTAGCCAGTATTTATTTGTGTTTTATTGCGGTGTTGTTACGCGAGCTCTTCTGTCTGGCCGCCACCCTCACAACGATCTTTAAAGGATCCGACGCATCAGCGCTCGCAAGCCACGGGGCATTAAAAGTCTCCATTAGCGACCAGATGAGAGCCACTTCCTGCGCACGCGAGGCGCCTCGGACGGCTAATCGATGATTGCATCGATCCGAAAGATGTGATCAAATCCATCATGCGGGAGAGGCCGTGCTGCTAAATGCGTTTTAATAAAAAGTGAATTGATTGAGTCAATTGAGGGAATCAGCAGCTGCCAGCCAACATTTTGTGCCTGATTGAGGACGCCCATCGCTCGCGTCCCGTTCTGCCTCCGCTCCCACCGCTCAGTCGTTTCTTGAGCTCCGTGAGCAGCCATCTCGATTGTTATCACGTTTCACGCTCTCCAAACGAGGTGTCCTGCTGTCAACACCTGGTATCCCCTCAGCCAAATACTGCACAGTGGATCGCCTTTCAGCATTCACACCCCCAAAAACGTGCAGACTTTGGGTTCAAAACGTCTTTTTTCCCAAAAAAAGTTAGATTTTTCCCAGAAAATGAGGGTCCTATTTAGGCTCCAGCATTTGGGTCTAATGTAAAACTCACTGTGGGACAGGGGACACCCATGAAACAACATCCAGGAAGGAGGGAAAGTGCTGCTTTCCTCCTCCCTTGCTAAGTTTAATTACGTTAGGCTACCTATTTTGGTGTGTGTTGTGCGGCTCCTTGTGATGTTATCTTTTGTTTTCATGTAAGATGGTATTGCTCGCACCAGCTGCCATGTCCTGGGGTGGTAACACAAAATAATGGCGAAACATCCTATCTAGTCCAAAAACAATCCATACTAGACGCACCTCTTTTTGGCAGGAAACTGGTTAGACCTGGATTATTGCACCCTCTGCAGGTTGCTACCAAGTACTTTTTAAAGCAGGGGCGTCCAAAGTGTAGCCCCGGGGCCATTTGTGGCTGGGAGCTTGATTTTTACAGGCCTGTGACTCATTCTACAAATCAAATGCATTAAGACATAAAAAAAATACATATTTTGGCTAATAGAGTGGAATATATTCAGATGTTCCCACAATATTCAGAAATTATTCCTAATGTTAGGAATGGAATATGTTCCGCTCTGTTTGAACATACACGGACGGTCTTCAGGAAGTCCAGTCCTCAGGATACAATCGAGCAGCCCGGATCAAACGCGCCAAGAGGGCAGTCTTTTAACCTCCTCCAGACTGCCGACGCGGCCGCCATTAAACATTCAGCCGTGTGCACCAAACCGGATTAAAAATTCCTGTCACACGTCCAAAGTTATCAAATATGTCAGCGTGCGTTAAGGCGACGCACTAAACATGCGAAAACCTCGCGCGGGACGTCCGGAATATCTCACCGAACGTAATCATGCAGCTTTAAAGGCGCGCCTCAATGTTTTATAGCGCATCAAGTGGAATGTCTGCAAGCAGGCGGCGCGTTGGGAACAACAGGAAGTGAAGGGCATGTTTTTCTCTGCCTACAACACACACGACATGCATGCTGGTGTGGTAAAAACGTTCACCTTCTCATGTCCTCCAGCACAGAACACACGTTTTAGCTGGGAAAGTCAACTAACTTTTCACAACAAAATGTAAAAACCCAAATGATGTTCAGAAAGTGCTGAGGCGTGGAAAAGCACTCGGCTTCTTCCTCGCTGAATTGCGTAAGTGTAAACAAGAGAGAGCTGCCAGTCGGGAACAAAACACGCGGGTTGTTTTCTGAATTGGTGCTCACGCGTCTCCGCTAACTTGTTTACTCACTCCTGCTACCGCTAGCTAAATTAAAAAGGGAAGCCTGTCAGCGCCTGATTAAATGCGGGACGAGTCTAGTGTAAGAGATGGAACTTGTTGCTCATGTGAGAGTTCTGCACATGGGATCTGTGACGGGTGACTCAAGTGAATCGAGTACCGGACCCATGCAAGTCTTTGCTCATGCGATCTGTGACCAGTGACTCGAGTCAATTGAGTGCTCCATTCACAACTTGTGCAAGGTTCTGCACACTCAACCTGTGACAGATCCACACTTGCAGTCTTCAACATGTGACTCGACTGAATCCAGTGCCCGATCCACAACTTGGTGTCCATGTGTGATTTTCTGCACACACAGTCTGTGGCGGATTCTGCACATGCAATCTTTAAGGCATTCATCGAGTCAGTTAAGTACCCGAATCACAGCTTGTTGCGCATTTGCAAGTTTCTGCAGACACGATCTGGTATGGTTGAATTGAGGGCACAACACAATGACGAATGACTCCAGTGAACCAAATACCCGACTCATGCAAGATCCTGCATTCGTGTTCTGTGACAAATGAATCCAATGATTCGAATACCCGATTCATGAGAATTTCTGCACATGCGATCTGTGACCAATGATACGAGTCAATGAGTGCTCGACTCACAAATTGTTGTGGATGTGCGAGTTTCTGCACACGCAGCCTGTGACAGATTCCACACATGCAGTCTTTAACGTGCGACTCGACTCAATTGAGTACACGAATCAAAACCTGTTACGCACGTGCCTGTTTCTGCTCATGTGGTCTGTGACGAGTCATTTGAGTACCCGGTTCACAATTTGGTTTGCTTGCGCTCTGTGACTGATAACTTGAGTGAATGAAGTACCCTCATTCCATTTTTTGTTCTAGGTTTATAATCTGAGCTGAAGTCTCGTGAGATTTGCAGAGGTCACGCGGGATTTGGTTTGAAGGCCAGATTTTGGTTGACTTTTGATGCATTTTTTTCCCAAAATATGTTGTTTGAAATGTAAATAGCGTGACGCAAATGCAGAAATGTGACGGGAAGTCGGACAGCCCGTCAATAACGTGCGTGGATGAAGTCATCATAATGTTAGTCTGACCTCTGACCTGACCTGTGGCGCCGGTCTCATTCCTCCTCCGCGCCTCCGTGCCATTACACGGCGTAATAATGATTGTGCCACGTTGTGTTTGGTCCGTGCCATTTGTACAGGCGTGCGTTTGGGGTGCTAATGAGCGAGGGGCGGGGGGGAGGGGTTGGTGGGATACAGCTGGATGGGGCGCTGAATAGTAACCATGGTAACTGTGGGCCAACATTTGAATGCAGCGCCAGTCGGAGCAAAGCTGGGAAAGGAAGCTGCAGTGCGTGTGCGTGCGTGTGTGTGTATAAAAAGGATAGGGGGTTAATGTGTGACATTGTAGCAGGTTAATGTTTCATCAAAGTGTGAGGTCACCGCACCGTCCATTCTGCTGCTGCTGGGGGGGGGCTTGGAGATATGTAATGAGGTGAGGTGGGAGGCTTGACAGGTGAGGAGTGAAGGAGGACGGGGGGGCTTAAAAAACAAAATGTCTGAGGAATGTCTAAGAAGAAGGGAACAGAAGAATCCAAAACAACTGTTGGGGGGAATTTGGGGTAGGGGGCTTTTTTAGCCGTCGCCCCCCAAAGGGGCAGCTGTGGGCGGATGATTTATCAGTGTGTCCTTGTGCGTGTTTTAGTGTCATTGAACTACTGCGTTATTGATCACCCCCCACCCACCTTTGGAAGCACCTCTGCCTGTCGACCTCTTTGCTCCGCCCCCTCAGGACAACCTGTTTCATATTCATGCTGGATGTTGTCATTCACCTCCACGTCGCCATCTCTTCTTCTCTCTGCGACTGAGGTGATTAATATTAATGCATCTTCTTCATTCCTCCTTATTCTCACTCTTTTTAATCTCTTTTGCGCCGGCCGCACTATTTATACCATCTTTATCCCTCATCATCCCTTTCACTCACCCTTCCTCTCGCCCCCCCCCTGCAGCTGCTCAGTATTCATCTATTACTGTGCTGTTGATAATTCCCTCTTCTGCCCGCAGCCGTACACGCATCCATCAGATTCATAATCCCTCTCCTTCCTCGCCCGCCGTGTCAAAGCGGCATCATCGCGTCCGCGGTTAACAAGACGCGGGCTGTTGCGGGCCGCGAGTGTCTCGACCACCCTCTCCCCAACCGCCCCTTCTGCGGGATGCTAGCCTCCTGCCCATTAGCGCTAATGCAGACTGCGGCGGCAGCGGTTAGCGTCCTCCTCAGGATGCTGAGCGCCACGCCTCCGCAGGCTCGGAATTAGCATCTCGGCCTCCAACAAAAAGCCAGCAGCGTTGTCTTACTTTTGTTTTCAAGGTTTGTTGGGAGTGTAATTAAGGCCTGGAATGATCTCTTATCAGCCTGATTTTCCTGCTGATGAAGTCATTAACAAAAGCGGGACGCTAGCAACGCTGATACGGCGTTTCCTCCAAGCGGCACGCTCTCGTTTTTTGTTTCCTCCGTAAAAACTCTCCGAAAATCCAACCTCCGCTGTCGCACTTCATAGTCCCGTTTGCTGGAGTGACCAAGGCAGCGCTACAGAGAACATGCTAACTCCACACAGAGATGCCCAGCGGAGATTCGAACCCAGATCTCCTGACTGTCAGGCCAACCACTCATCCACCGTGCAGCCCCTGGTACCAGACCCGGCCATGTTAAATTTCCGCGATATAGGATTCAATGATAATAAATGGAATGTTTTTGGAATTTTTGTTTATGACTCTCTAAATACAATTATGAACATCATTAGAGCCCCATACTTATGAAATAACACCCCTATAGTCACTTTTGCACTCAATATACACACCAAAAGAAGCCAAAACTTACCACATCCTCAAAGAATGTGAGGATAACTTTTTTTTACTTACAAGCCATGGCGACTTCATGGCTTCATATAGTGTTAAGCTAATGACTAATAGTAGACCACCACCAAACAGACATCATTTATTGATGAAGTAATTTCTGAAAAACTGTGATATAGTGAGGGATGATATTAAATCAAATTATTACATGAATCTCACATTAAACAAAAATGAACTGAGTGATTTTAATTTTATTCTTCATATTTTGCTGCAAGTAAGAAGAGAGTTCACTCTGTGCATTGGTGTCAGCGCCTCGGCGTGTTTGTGCAGTAGAACAACGGCATGAACGGGGCGAGCCCTTTAGTCTGTCGTACAGTCTCTTTGTCGCGGTGGGTGGAGGCGGGGCCGCTAGCATACACACAGTGTGCAGAAGAGTGTAACATAGTAGAAATGAAATGAGTAGATTGCAATATATATATATTTTTTCACTGTACTTCTTAAAAGTAAAGTTAAAATCCTGTCTCGTTCTTGTAGGCCAAATCTTGTGTATCTTGTGAGCTTGTCTCGTGACACCCATAAAAAATGTCTAGCTTCTAGCTGTGCTTGTTACGCCCGCATTACCGCCACCTGGAGGAGCAGAGTGGAACAGCACCCCCCTGAGGCGTGTGTACATGTTTTGGCCTCGGCAGAGGTTGGAGATGATGATGATGATGATGATGTGAACGAGGCGCGGTGGTCGCAGGTTGATGACAGGGCGGCGTGTGCACCTGCCGTCGGCGCGGTGATGTGATGACATGTGACAAGGTGTCTGCTGGGGGATTACGTGGGGTTTAATTTGAGCGCCCCCACAAAATGCCTCCTAAAGATTCTTTGTGACAAGCCCCCCGCCCCGATGACGAGCTATAAATGCCTCGCCGTTATTTGTCGGAAGAAAACAGCGAGTCTTGAACACGCTTCTTCTTCTTCTCTTTGTTTGCGTGTTGTTGCTCAACAGTGACTCCCGCCTTTGTCTCGCCAACAAGAGGAGGGAAGAAAGGGAATCGCTCGTCTTATGTTCCAACAGCACCAGGGAGCCCGAGCGGGATGCAGCAGTGAGGAGGCGGAGCAGAAGGAAAGCCAAGGCTTCTCCGGATACGCGGGCCGTAACTTCGGATCGCAGCGCCGGGTCATGACCCAGTTGCCATGCGCATCGCCACGCTGACCTGCCTTCCCGGCCCTCCCCCCTTCCTCTTTCTGCTGACCCAGCTGCTGCTGCACTTCCTGCTGCCCGGGTCCGAGCTGGCGGGCGCCGCCTCCTCCTGCCCCTCCCACTGCACCTGCTCCAACCAGGCCAGCCGCGTCATCTGCACCAGGCAGAACCTGGACGACGTCCCCGAGAGCATCTCTGTCAACACGCGATACCTCAACCTGCAGGAGAACTCCATACAGGTATCATTTTCATATTTCATCAACCCAGCAATTACTTCACACTTCATTTGTCAATATACATACCTCAGATAGCCAACATTGGTTTCAAATATCAACAGTTCAGCAAAAATCTACATTCACACCCTCCCGCCCAGTAGGGGGCATGCGTCTCGATTGGCACACTTGCGTACTTAGACTGAGTACACTTTAAGAAGGCTTTTAAGTGCTTAAGTGTGCTCACCCCGAGGAGTACGGCAAAATGAAAACGCTCCAAACGGTGAGCCGGTGCAGCGATGAACACTTTCTGCCCACAGTGGTGGCCATCTTGGCGACAGGGCGGAAGTGGGGGTGGGGCTAACGTGCTGAGTGGTGGAAAGCAGTGAAGTGAAGAAGAAGAAGAAGCGGGTAAATGTCGCCATCGTCATTTCCAGTAAGTGCGCGACGACAGCAATGCGTTGGAGACAGTACTACACTAAGTACACAAAGTACACAGTACAAACGCAGTGTACAACAATCCCTCAGTTATGGCGTTATTTGGTTCCAAACCCGACAGTGAATTTCCACACCTTGTTTAGAAACGGAATATTTTCCTAGTTAATGCGTAGAAAACCCGTTTACAATCTTCCCAACATAACATTATTAACGGCCTCTAGCCATGAAATAACACCCCTATAGTCACCTTTACCCTCTTATTACCCAATATAGTAGACATAATAAAAGGAAATCACACATGTAACACATCCATTTTTCATTTTTGTTTATGTTTGCGTTCCGGTGCTCGAATGACAGGAAGTGAGGTTGGCTTGGTGTCTCTCGTAATTACCTCTACACTCCAACTACACAGTAAGAGTGAACCAGCCATGTGAGACGTAAACAAGCCTTGAGCTTAAGTGTTGCTATAAGTGTGTTTCCCAGTGGAGCTGAACGGGCGGCAGACAGGAAGTAAGGTTGGGGGTTCAGAGTTGAGTTTTAGCTACGGCCGCAAGAGTAGCCCGTGTTAGGGAGTCAAAGCTGCGATAAAAGCTTGTTGTTCCGGCCATCAAGCCTGGTGCTTGTGTGTCTCACCCAGCATTACAATTATATTACTGACACGTGGTGACCAGTGTACAATACTACATATCATCTTAATCATTATAGTACATATTTGTGTACTGTATTCATAAAAGTACATATACTCATAAAGTCATAGTACACTAGCGCAATAGCTAACTTCCTCAGCATCGGCGCTTGCAAGCTTTCGTGTCCTGCAAGCGACTCACTGCTGCCTCCTGAGGGAAAGGGCGGTACTACCAGCGCAGTGCTGCCCTTACCTGTAAATAACAACGTTCAAAAAATGTTCTTTTAATGACTGACATGTCACTGACGTGTTTGTAATTAATTCTCTTGTCACAAACAAGCTAACTTATAATTGATGTCATCCGCCGGGATAAACCGAAACAGAACACAAAGACGCTTGCTTTGCATCAATACGTGACGCAGCCTCTTAATTGTGGTCTGGCGTTGGTTGCTGCATGTCAATAAGTCGCGGAACCACATGCACACCAGCACACGCATATTTGCCCTGGGGGAGCGTTTATGTGCGCACACACGTGCACTCCCCGTGCTTGTCTGAAACTTCGTCGTCTGAACGAAGACAGGCCAGTTTGGGATTTTGCGGTTAACTCGTCAATGCGGATTTCTGCTTTGAAACTTCACTCCTGACGGGAAAGTAAGCTGGAAGAATGGGAGACAAAGGAAGGACAAAAAGAAGCAACGGTGGGGATTATTCACGAAGCGGCCCAGTCGTTCCTAAACTGAGAGTGTGCCCCGTTGGTGTGACTCGGTGGCGCCTCGGGTGTGCTTCGGACAGCAGACGGGGTTTTTGTAGCGAGTGATTATCATAATAATAAAATAAATAAACCAGGAAAAATCTAAATGATCACGATACTTGCCTACTTTTTCTTTTTCTCTCCTTTTGGATGGTCAATTGCAACCACCTCAGGGGCATTATTGCCAACATTTGGATCCACCCATAAAATGCCCCCTAAATGTGGGATGACGCAACATCTTAAGCCTGCCAAAACTGTGGGATTTCTAACTGTATATTTTCATTGCAATGCAGGCCCATATTGATGTGCTATTTTCACAAAACTTGATGTGCAGTGGACTTACAAAAAGTCCACAATAGGAATTGGGCGTCAACGACATTACCGTCCCGTTTAACGAAAAAATATTCAGCAAACAAAAATGAAAATGGAAAGTGCCGCCCGGAATTTTCAATGTGCTGCACCAAAGTCATGGATGCCAACTGCCGTGAAGAAGAAGACGCTGCCCTGCCATTGGTTATCTCGGTTATCTCCCATCATCTTCTTCCTCCCAAAAAATCGCATTGATGTCCAATCATGGCGTCCCTTTGCGCAACGTACCAAGAAGCTCCCATCCGGTGTTCTACTTTTCCTTTTGGCTTATCTCTTCAGGGGTCGCCACAGCGGATCAATAGCCTCCATCTACCTCGGTCTTCTGTTTTCCATCTAACTACCTTCATGTCCTCTTTCACTACATCCGTAAACCTCCTCTTTGGTCTTCCTCTAGGCCTCCTGCCTCGCAGTTCAAAACTCAGCATCTTCTGCCAACATATTCACTATCTCTCCTCTGGACATGTCCCAACCATCTCAGTCTGGCCTCTCTGACTTTATCTCCCAAACCTCTAACATGTGCTGTCCCTCTGATGTGCTCATTCCTGATCCTGTCCATCCTGGTCACACCCAAAGAGAACCTCAGCATCTTCATCTCTGCTACCTCCAGCTGTGTTAAGTTTAGAAAGTAATGTAGTGTATTCATATAAAGGAAGTTACAGTACCTTCCATACTCCGTCTGTGCCATTAAGCTCTCCTAGCTCGACCCCAAAGCTAGTGTCATTATTCCCAACATTAGTATTATTTTTCATTGCTTTTATTATTTTCTCCTTGTTTTTTTAACTTTCATGCGCATGTAAATGATGATGTTGTTATTAAGGAACATATTTACCTTGGACTGGGTACAAAATTTACACTTTATACCAAAAAAAATCTTGTCTCATAATACGAAAATTCCAAGACACGAAAGCCCCTCCGGAATGAATTCATTTCATATCTTGTGGTATTTTCCTATCTTTACTTGCACATGTGTGTGTGTGTGCCTATCTAGTCGTCCGCCACGAAGGGGTTTACATGTCTAGTGCTAAAATAGCCAAGCTAACGTTTGTCTCACAGCGCACAACTATGTTGCGTTCAAGGACCTGCCGAACAAAGTGAGCTTGACATTATCAATGAATGTCAAAATGGTCTCTCTTTTTCTTGCAGTGGTACATTATCACCGATTTAGATGACTTATATTGTTATTTATAAGTTATCACCGATTTAGATGACTTATATTGTTATTTATAAGTTATCACCGATTTAATTACTTATATTGTTATTTATAAGTTATCACCGATTTAATTACTTATATTGTTATTTATAAGTTATCACCGATTTAGATGACTTATATTGTTATTTATATTGTTATCACCCATTTCTAGATGGACTTATTGTCAATGAAATGTGTTTCGTGTGGGAAAAGTGCGTATTTTCAGAGACAAAAAAAGATGTGAAAAATGTTTTTTTAACCAAAAATTGGCATATGTGCTGACTGGCGACTGTGCAGGGATGCAGCTTGGGGCACACATCTGCGGGGCGCCACAAGGATGGGTGGGGAATAATAAGTTACGTGGATAAAAGCAAACCGTCGCAGCTTCCGTCTTCGGAGGTATCACCAGGATGCAGTGGCAGACGTTTTTAAGGGGACAAAAAAATATGAGTTTTTCTTTTTAGCTAATACATTTTGATTCGCTGGCTCGCGTCCTGCAGCGCCTTTTGAAATGATTAAAAAAGCTAAAAATGTTTTAGCACCTGAAGGCATCCTAGATTCTCTGGCTAATTTTTTCCTTGGCTGAGTTTGCTCGCAGTCCAGCCTTGACGGCCCCCGCCCCCTCCCAGCGACACCCCCACTTCCTGCTCTACATTTGGAGGCGACGGTGGCGCCTCTCCAGGAGTGTGTGTTTTTCACACCAAGCTTGGGCGCACACACACACACACACACGCACACACAAGCATGTGAAAGATTTAAGAGTCGCCCAATTGAACTTTTGTCTTACACTCACTCAATTATTGACAATTACAGAGTGTGTGCTTGGAAAGAAACACATAACAAACATTTCCTACAACGCTTGTCCTCATCAACGCCACCAGGTAATAAGGACTGGAGCCTGCACCAGCTGACCAGCCAGCAGCCAATCACATAAAAGCAAAAATCAAAAGCAGAAATCAGCGGCAATTTGACAAGAATAAAGTCAAAATATGATATATGCTATATATAAACATATTATGTACTTAATCCAAAAGTTGTAATTAACAAGAAAAGTCAAGTAGGCGTGGTCTTTAGGGGGTAACTTTGCCTTTCGTCCCCCCGCAGGTCATCAAGTCGGACACCTTCAAGCACCTGAGGCACCTGGAGATCCTGCAGCTCTCCAAGAATCAGATCCGCCAGATCGAAGTGGGCGCGTTCAATGGCCTCCCCAACCTCAACACGCTGGAGCTGTTCGACAACCGCCTCACGCTGGTGCCATCGCACGCCTTCGAGTACCTCAGCAAGCTCCGCGAGCTGTGGCTGCGCAACAACCCCATCGAGACGCTGCCGGGCTACGCCTTCCACCGTGTGCCCTCGCTGCGGCGCCTGGACCTGGGCGAGCTCAAGAAGCTGGATTTCATCTCGGACGCCGCCTTTGTGGGCCTGGTCAACCTGCGCTACCTGAACCTGGGCATGTGCGGCCTCAAGGACATCCCCAAGCTGACGGCGCTGGTGCGGCTGGAGGAGCTGGAGCTGTCGGGGAACCGCCTGGAGATCATCCGCCCCGGCTCCTTCCAGGGCTTGGTGTCCCTGCGGAAGCTGTGGCTCATGCACTCGCAGGTGTCGGTCCTCGAGCGCAACGCTTTTGACGACCTGAAGAACCTGGAGGAGCTCAACCTGTCCCACAACTCGCTGCACTCGCTGCCGCACGACCTCTTCACGCCGCTGCACCAGCTGGAGCGCGTGCACCTCAACCACAACCCGTGGGTGTGCAACTGTGACGTGCTGTGGCTCAGCTGGTGGCTGAAGGAGACGGTGCCCAGCAACACCACTTGCTGCGCCCGCTGCCACGCGCCGCCCTTCCTGAAGGGCAAGTACATCGGCGAGCTGGACCAGAGCCACTTCACCTGCTACGCGCCGGTCATCGTGGAGCCGCCCACCGACCTCAACGTCACCGAGGGCATGGCCGCCGAGCTCAAGTGCCGCACCAGCACCTCCACGACGTCGGTCAACTGGATCATGCCCAACGGCACGCTGATGACGCACGGCTCGTACCGCGTGCGCATCTCGGTGTTGCACGACGGCACGCTCAACTTCACCAACGTCACCCTGCGTGACACGGGCCCGTACACCTGCATGGTGACCAACGCCGCCGGCAACACCACCGCCACCGCCGTCCTCAACGTCACCGCCGCCGACGTCAGCGTCAACTACACCTACTTCACCACCGTCACCGTGGAAACTGTGGAGACACCCGGAGAGGAGGAGTCCGCTTTGGTGGCCATCAATGAGACCTTCATCCGATTCCTCCCCGGCCCCACCCCCTCGGGGCACCTGTGGCCGGATGGCGTCCCTACCACGCCCTCCTCGCTGTCCATCGACTGGTCCTCCCCGTCCCCCCGTGCCACCCGACCCACCTTCACTGTGCCCATCACGGAGCCGGGCTTCTCAGGCCTGGATGATGTGATGAAGACCACCAAGATCATCATCGGCTGCTTCGTGGCCATCACCTTCATGGCGGCTGTGATGCTGGTGGTCTTCTACAAGCTGAGGAAGCAGCACCAGCTGCACAAGCACCACGGCCCCGCCCGCGCCATCGAGATCATCAATGTGGAGGACGAGCTGGGGCGTGGCGGCATCTCAGGTGGTTCCGGCATAACCCAGAGCAGCGGCATAGGAGGCGGCCAGAGCCTGCGGCGGCACCACTCGGACGTGGTCAACCTGCCCAGCCTGACCCGCTCCGAGCACCTCAACTACTACAAGTCCCATCACTTCAACAACAACATGGTGGGGCTGGGCATGGGCGCCCCCATGGGCCTCAACAACAACAACAACCCCCTGCCTTGCTCTCAGAACATGACCATGTCCTGCTCCCAGGTCCCCAGCGGCACCCTGCCCACCCCGGTGCCGCTGCCCCAGCTCAGCCTGCACAGCTCCCTGAAGGGCCTCATGGCCAAGGGGCAGAACGAGCCGCTGCTCTTCAAGAGCGGCTCCAAGGAGAACGTGCAAGAGACTCAAATCTGAGGACACGTGGAGCAAGGAGGTCAAAGCTGGGGGGACACTGTAGGGAGCCCGCAAGCGGCCGACGTCCTCGCGGCGACTAGCACACGCGCTCCATCGGCGCGTCATTCGGGCGACAACCAGATCTCGTCTTTGCCCAAACCGAGGCGACGCACGGGAAGGTTCTCTACCAGCGTCTTGTGGAATACTTCTACGGACGCCAGACGCGCTGTGTGGTTCTCACGCTGGATTCCCGGGAGGCGTCTCGCAGGACGACCACGGGAGGAGGGACGACCCGGATCGATAAAAAAAAGGAAAAAAGAAGCAAAAGTACATATTATATATACGATAAATATATTTTCACGGGAAGAAATAAATTATAATGAATCTTTATGGAGCCTCCGGCGTGGAACCTCGACGTGAAGAATTAATTTAAAGAAAACTAAAAGGGGCCGCTTTTCAGGATGGCCGCTGTTTGAGTGGATTTGGTTTTGTTGTTTTTTGTCGCCACAAAGGTTGAGTGTGGCGGGGACAGCAACAGGGTGGGCGCGCCGAGTAGCATCAATCACGGAGAGAAGAAGCAGCTGACATATTCCGTACATATTCCGACAAAGCTGCTCACAGTGTTAGCGTTAGCATTAGCACTACTTTTCCTGGCATTTCTACACCAACCGTGGTTGCTTTGGCTTTTTTTTACGGTGGCACCCGCCCCGCCCCGCCCCGCCCCGCCCAAGATTGTGAAGCTTCTTCGGGCGTGAGTGTCGGTGTTGTCGCTCGGACAAAACAAAAAAAACTGGATTTTTGTTTTTTACTCCGACAGAAAAAAAGACGATGCAAAGAAAAAATCTAGAAAGTTATAGATCTCTTTTAAAAGAAAATATCTCTTATTCAAAAGATGAGTGTTTCTTTTCTTTCCTCTAGTTTGATTTTGATTTGCTGTTTTTTAAACCCAAGTGTTCTCTTTGTTGTAATATTGTTCTTGTTCTTCTAATTAGATGATTCCACTGGTTCTAATGACACCCTTGTTCTGTTAGCCCAGCTCACTTTGGAAATTAAAAAACTGGCACATACGTTGGTGGAATTTTTGATGGGGAATTTTGTGCGTTTCTTTTATTCCACTCGAGCGCCTGGGGCGGGTGGGCACCTGATGTCCGCGCCATCAAGTCTCTCGCACAGAATGCCTGCGCCCTGTTGCCATGACGACACGCTAATGCCACTAATGGCGGCCTTTGTCGGTTTTCTGCAACCCCCCCATCCGGTCTCCTTGGCAACTGTTGCCGCTGCGACAGTCCTTATCAAGGTGGCTCCAGAATGCTAAACAGGACTCTCACGGCGCCACTCTAGCCCCGCCTCTCGGTTGTGATGATGGCTCGTTAGTCTGTGATGCACCTTTGCGGCGCAAATCCCGGGATTCGTTCCCCTGCTTTTCGTTGGCTGCCGCCCCACGCTGTTGTGCGATCGGCAAAACGCCTACATGATGCGTCCATATTGCCTTCACAATAAAAGCTACACGTACAAGCGCTGTCATAATGACTAAAACGATTTCCCGCAAACAAGCATTAGTCGTTATCGCACAGACAAGGGCTGCCGACTGCCGTTTTACACCCCTGCACCACCCGGCCCCTCGTCTGCGCATGCCATTTAAACCTTGTTGTGATTGGCTGGACGTGCGATGGAATTGTCACCTTGGCTGTCGTTCGTTTGGCTTATTTTGTACCTTCATATGTTCCACTTTGTGTAATGCTTTTGATGGTTTAAGAAGAGAGAAGTATTCTGATGGTGATCTGGTTTGGGGTTTCTTATCCAGCCATCGCATGTTGGAATTCATCCTCCCCCTTTGATGAACCGCAGCGCCCCACTGCCGGCGGCACTCATGCAGCCCGCGGACGGGGTGTTCCCGCCACCATTCCTCAGTAGCGAATCGTGACACAAATCAAATCGCTGCTAAAACAAATCATTACACCCCTAATTTTGAGCTGTTGAGGTTTCATGTTCCACTGTGCTCTCTAGCCCCGCCCCCTTCTGTCTGCCCTCCACTGATACTGGTGACCAGTATCACCAGCACATCATCAGCAGCATCATAATCATGCCTGCTTCTAGATCTTGCCCCAGAAGCAACATAAACCACACACATAGAACTAGACACATAGATTAGCATATGGAATCACACATAGAACTAGACACATAGAATTGCTTATAGACTTACACATAGAACTAGACACATAGAATTGCATATGGAATCACACATAGAACTAGACACATAGA